>CBVK0101571382.1:0-25448 GCA_900067695.1 Picea abies | reverse complement strand
ATATCTTTTTTATTTCGAAATGTAACTCCGCTATGTATTGTTTGCGGATACTCTTTATATAACATGGATCTACAGTGTATTTGATTGGTAGCCATGATTCTATTTTATCCCAAGCATGGGTATGCCTGCCTTGGTGAGACATTTGTTATTTTGCAGACGACACCTTCCAGTTCCTGATCCTTGGGCTCAATCGTTCGACACATCAGTAAGGATTGGTAATGTATTTCGGGCATTAGATGCTCTTCTGACCTCACACATTAGGGGGCATTTGTTATAACCCTAAATTTCACCACACATGCTTACCTAGCATCAGGCCATCTCATATCCCTTCTTTGCCAAAGCACTACTGAACAACTCTTTAAAAAACCTCTTTTATAAAGGCCCACATGCCCTACTCCATTATTGAATGCATGTACATGTTGGATGACCTAAAATAGCCTGTGTGGACCAACAAAAGCATGAAAAAAGGAAAGTTGTCGACGGAACACAAAAGCTATGGGTGAGTTAGCTGAAACTCCCAGGCATGCATGGCTGAGGGTTCATCCAAATACCTAGCTTCTTCTAGCCTATAAAATAAGGGCTAAGGATCCCATTTGGAGGAGGAAAAATATAGCATAGAAACTCTGCCCATTTACGTATTCCTATTGTCCCAACCCTTTAGCCTTCCTTGTGCCAAAGGAGATACAAAGTAAAGCAGTTGGAAGACAGTCGAAGAGGAGCCCAGTATCGAGTTCGTGGAGTGGTGGCCGGTCTCAAATTTTGTAAGTTGACTCATTCAAAGTAATAAAGAAAGTGCTTTTACCGTCCCAATTCATGAGTTATTCATAATTTTCTAAGTACATGTTTGAATTTCTAACCCGTTATTCTATAGGTAGTATGCATGTGTAGTTGTTTCTTGTCTTGTATGCAAGTCAGCGTTGGAAAGGAGAACTGCGAACAAGTAATCAAGTACGACAAGGGATCGACATCGAACACCTGGAATGAGGTATGTTGATGTAGCCATTGCATTTACTAAAAATAAATGGGATTTAAGTCTGGGGATGAAGGTAGAAAGTAAATTTTCTCTAGGTCATATCTGCATGCAAAGTCTAACCCTATTTGCTAGTCCGTAAGGAGATTTCCCTCACAATAGCAGGGGGACCTCTAGCCGGAGAAGCTAAGAGAGTTTTGAGACGGGTGGAGTGGAACCTCACCATGCTTACTCATATAGTTTCTATGGCAGAGATCGAGGGTCTCCCACTGTTGATGCAGAATCACGTTGTTGGGGTATCATGGACCTAGGTCCAGTTCTTTCAACATTTGGCCAATGACATTGTTCACTATGGAAAGGCCAATAGGCCCTACCCTTAGCTAGGCTAGGCTTCTTATGTGTCGAGGGCACCTTTTGTATATTTTTGAGGGCAGAAGCCCCGTGACTCTTACCGGACCTATTTTTGAGGTGCTTGTGCCCACCCCTGTACTCTGATATTTTTTGACATATATGTGGATATTTTTCATCTTTTTACGTCTTATGGATTACATATATTTTAAAAATGTATTTACATGTGCATGTGTGTGATTTTTCTTACATGTGTGCAATATGCCAATCTAATATATGATTAGCTAGAGTATATGTAACTTGATTCAATCTCCTAGGAACATGGATATACGTAATGTAATCAAAGCTTCATTCTAAGAGATATACCCTAAGGAACGGTCGGTGTAGAGTAGGATCGTAAATGCAGTAAACCCCATTTAACTAAGACACAACCAACTGAGCGTCTAAATAGACCCGGAGGTGAGAGATACCAAGCGACAAAGCGTCATGAAGAAACTCAAGAACTGTGATGTATTCAACAACATTGTTTGTGGTGTCACCTAAACAGATACCTCCTGAATATAGCAACTAGCACTGAGATGTGAAAATCACCCAAGCTGCAGAAGCAAGTCTTTGAGTGTGTTGACTAGCGTTGTTCGCGAACCCAACGAACACCTCTGATTCACTTGACATCTACCAAAGTGAAAAATATGAGATAAAAAATGACATGTCCATAAAACCAAAAAGCCAAAAAATAAAAAATAAAATGTACAAGAACTATACATATGTACAAAAATTCACCCAAGGCAACCCACCTATGAGTAATACTTCTTGAGGTAGAGCCCATTTCTAGGCTCTGCCAAAGAATTTCCCTCAAATTCCACCAGATGATAAGTGCCCTTCTTCAGAACCTCTTTCATGATGAAAGGTCTGAACCACATGGGTTTGAACTTGCTTGCTTCTAGGGGGTCCTTATCTTGGTCATAGACTAGGACAAGGTCTCCTTCAAAGAAAATCCAAGGACGAACGAACCGATCACACTAACACTTGAATTTTTGTTTGTGAGCCTCGTTAACCAGGGTTGCATCATGACGCTGCTCATTGAGCTACTCGAGGTATAATAAATACTCTTCAAGCGATGAAGTGCCTGGAAATAATTGTACTGCCAAATTTAGAGATGGGATCTGGCATTCTATGGGAAAGACTTCTTCCAGCCCGTAAACGAGTTGAAAAGGTGAAAAATTGGTTGTGGTCTTAACAAACATTTGGTAGACCCATGATGTCGAGTATAACATCAAATTCCAATTTGAATTGCCCGAATTGATCGTTCGCTGGAGAATAGTCTTAAGAGATTTATTCACAGCTTCCACCTGACCATTCATTTGTGGGTAGTAGGGTGATGAATATTCTTTTCTCAACCCAAACTTTGATTTTAACTCATACATCATTTTGTTCTGAAAGTGACTGCCATGGTCAGTGAAATCTCTCTCGGAACATCAAACCTTGTTATTATCTGGTTGAACAAAAAGAGAGTTGCAGTCTCGCCATCATCTTTGAACATTGGCATAGATTTGACCCACTTCGTGAAGTAGTCTACTGCTATGATGACATAGAAGTTCTCCCTTGCTAAAGGGGGGTTGCATCTAGTGTAATCAATCTCTCATTTGGTGAAGGGACCAACTATAATGACAGGAAACATAGGAGCGGGGTGTGCCCTCATCTTCTGGGAAAAGAGCTAACACGGATGGCACTTCTTGATCGATTGAACACAATATTTGATTAATGTTGGCCAAAAGTAACCGACTCATAGAATTTTTTGGGATGTGGCCAACCTAGAAAAATGACCACCACATGCTCCAGTGTGGCAATCGTTAAGTATGATTTCTACTTCTTCATGAGTGAGACATCAATGAAGGATGCAATCTACACCTTGACGATATAAAGTGTCCTCGAGTATGAGATAGTTATTGGCCTGATGGCATATACGGTGATGCTCAACACGAGAAGCAGAGGTGGGGAATTTCAAATTCTAGAGATAGACCAGTACATCTCCATACCAGGGGTCTAAAGACACGATAAAAAACATGTATCCTTTAATAGGTGACTCTTCGAGCATAACATCACCTGACTTAACTGGAAGTTCTGAGATGAGTTTTGCAAAGACCAAAAACTTTTGGATTTTTCTGAAACAAAATCTAATTCAAATTCCTGGAGGAAAACTATCCATCTACTGATCTTTACGCCAATTACTCATCGTTTCAACATGTACTGAAATGGATTTACAATGACAATGATGGTGGTCTTGCGAAACAATATATAATGACAGAACCATTGGATACCATGAACTGTTGCCAATGCAAGTTTTTCAATGTGGGAATAATTGAGTTCCGGTCCAACCAAGCCTCGACTCAAATAATAAATCACATATTCTGAGAGAAAATGATCCTCCTAAACCAAGACCATATCGATGGTTGACTCTACTACAACTAAGTACAATAAGAAATCCTTATTATAATTGGGTTTTCGAAGCAGAGGAGCATTCATGAGGGAGTGTTTCAATGCTTCAAAAGAGCATTGAGCGGCTTGGTCCCAATGAAAAGGAACGTCCTTCTTCAGTAAATGCATAAATCCCTTTGTGATCTCGGCATAGTTTGCGATGAAATTTCATAAAAAATTTTCTTTTCCCTCTAAACCTTTAAGCTGAAGGATTGTGCACCGGGGAGGAAACTGAACTATTGCTTCAACCTTGAGAGGATCGACCATGATCCCTATTTTCAAAACTATGAAACCTAGGAGATGACCCGATGTCATGAAAAAACTCCATTTGTTTAGATTCAAGTGAATCCGATAGTAGCAGCATCGCTCAAAGATAAGTCGGAGGTGTGTGGGATTATCATCTCTCTTACGAGATCGTGATGCTAAATCATCAAGGTAGGCCTCAACTATATGTTTGAGATCATGGAAAGAAAAAGACATGGCCCGCTAAAAGGTAGCTCCAACATTTTTCAGACCAAAAGGCATTTTTCGATAAGCGAATGTACCCCATGGACAAATGAAAGCGGTTTTGTGTTGGTCTTCAGGTTTGATTTGTATTTGATTATATCCTGAAAAACCATCCATGAAATAAAAAGCCTTGCAACCAGCACATTCATCGACTATCTGGTCAATAAATGGTGTGGGGAAATTATCCTTTGGGAAGGCCTTGTTTAAACCATGGAAGTACATACATACGTGAATCGTACCCTATTTTTTGTCGACTAGAATGGGATTTGACACCCATTGAGTCAAATGGATGGGGTAGATAAAACCTGCTTTGAGCAGTTTCTCTACTTCAGCCTTAATAGTTTCTTCTTTCTTAGGATTGATTGGATGAAGATTCTACCGGACCGACTTAGCATCAAGATAAGTCATGATTTCATGTTCAATGATTCTTGGCTCAATTCATGGAATTTCCTCGTAAGACCAGGCAAAAACGTCGTGGAATTATTTAAATAAAGCCATGTAGATTTGAATTTGCTCAAGGGAACAGTAAGATCCGACGATAATATTATCCACGACACCAAGGGTTCTAGAGATATCAATAGGTATCATTTCAGCTTTGGTTTCCATATTACCCTCAGTGTAAACAACATGTGTAGCCAAGGGGATGATAGGACAAGACCTATCTCTAGTCATAGTCAAAGTGAATTCTTATGCTTCAATTCTTCTTAACTTTCGGAGGAAATAAGATCTGTGATGGAGATCATCCCAAGGTCTGTCTGGAATTGTCACTGCTTCAATAATCACCTCGTCTGAGGTAAATACTAAGTCTAAAGAATCAGTATTGGCAAGGGAACCTTAAGCCCGAGTAGGCTCGAGAATCAAATCTAACTCCTGTGCGAGAGTCGGATCGGGGTCGGTGGAAGCTTGTTGGACTATTAAGTATGCAAATTTTACTACGAACAAGGGCGTGGCCATAGCCTGGTGCCCTGTTCCTTCCATTGTGGTTGATGTGGAAGGAAGATTCCACAGATCGTTGAATTAAGTCATATGAAATGACGAGACTTGAAAAATCTCAACCTTAGGCTGGTCGGATACGAAATTAACATCGTCGGAAGGAGGTGGGTAATCGAAAGTACCCATCAAAGGTGGTCAAAAACCAACCCCTATATTGACGATGTCGGATTGAGGGTTATCAATCATCGGGACTGTGGGTGCCCCCGATGAAGGGTCAAGATGGGAGAAATACAACTGATCAATGGTCACGATCCAGCCCTCGTGTGGAAACAACAAGACCTAGAAAATTGTAGCGATCACTGCTTGCATATCATAGGTCCAATTCCTTCCTAACAAGATATTGTAGTCGAGAGATGCATCGACCACTTCAACCTCGACACACACGGTCTTACCTCCTAACTGCACTAGGAAAGAGGGGATGATGCCATGTGGTTGGAATGAATGACCATCAAAAGCAGTAAGAATATTCATCGACAGAGATAAAATGGGTTGGCCAATGGCCTTCCAACACGCCAACAACATCACGCATGTTGAGGCACCCTCATCAACCACCATGCAGAAAATGTTCCTGGTAAAATTTTTCATGGTGTAAGCCACTACTATCTAAAATTCCACGTGGTAAGGGAGATGAGGTTTTAAGTCGGTCATATCAAGCATGATCGTACTCGAATTACAAGTCTTAGCAAATCCTAAGGTGGCTAATAGAGCCTTTCTCTGGGAAGGGCATCTTTGGAGGACCTCCAAAGCAGAACTCGCACAAGGGGTTTGAGACAGATCATCCACCATAGAGTAGTTCTGGGTGGCCCTTGCATTTGGATTGTGAGAATCTTTCTTGAACGCACCTTTTTGGATGCATGTCATTGTTTCACCCAACGTCTTCTCGATCTGGAGAGGAAGAGGTGGGTTTTTTTCTTCTTTACTCTTCTCAGGGGTGTTTGGCATTCTGTAATCATGCACTCTAGCCGATATATAGGCATCACATTTCATCATTTACACATTCACGGATGAAGGATTACTTGAAGATAGAGGGGGTCCTTGACTGCCCCCATCTGTGCTCATAGAAGCTTGATTTAAAATTTTCCCATTTTGAAATGGGTTCATTAACACAACAGGCTGCTGCTGTGCTAATAACGTTTGGGCCTCCACAAGCTAAGGGAACTGGTGAGTCAGGTGGTCTTCTGTGCATAGGTTACATGGATACTTCAACTTCTTCTTTTTTTGTGTTTCCCCCACCAGCATTATTGGTAGGTTTCTTATCCCCCTTACCCTTCTTTCATTGTTTCTTATTTCCTTTAGGCTACTGGGTGGCCTTCAGGTTTGTTGATTTTACACTGTGTACATGTGATGTTTGGGTAGGCGGGTAGCTAGACCAATGGTCTAGCTAGCCACTTTCTATTGTATCAGCAATTGCTGCAATTGTTTTGAAATCTCATCAGCGAGCTTCATTTGTGTTGAAGAAACAATACCATCAACATCTGGTCTAGCTCTCTATCTGGACTTGTCAAGTATTGACTGTGTTGCATCTAGAAAAATTTCATAAAGTAAACCAAACTGAAAGTAAATTAGCTCTAGTTGTTGAGCTCTCATTATTGCAAATTCTTTAGAAAACACTTCCGACGTTGCAACATCTTTGGATAACTGAGGTATCAAAGAAATAAGGAACCACTCAAGAAGGAATGCTAGTGGGACTGGCACTTTTATCAAACTATTCTAGTGCCTCCATTCTAGGATGTGATTAGAGATATGGTCCACCTTTGTCTTCTCAAAGTTGTCCAACAATTCAGTGTCGACATCGTATCTCATAGGTAATTGGAAATGGTTTAAGAAAGCCATTGCCAATTCGTTGAAGGAAGAGTATCTTGAGCGGTTGATCTCAATGTACCATTTTGTAGCACTCCCTATGAGAGTGCGTTGAAATAAATGCAACTGGATGGAGTCTTATTTCAACGAATTGGAAAAGCACCAAAGATGAAAGGTAGTCACATGATCGCCTGGATATTCATTAGGCTTAGCTTTGAACTTTGGAATGTCCGAAGGAAACTTGGTCAACATATAAGTCCAATGCAGATCGTGATAGATAGGTTCATTCAATAATCTTGTCAAGTCTGGCAAATGCAAAGTTTCCAGAAACGATAGTTTGGGTTGTTGATTATAACCATGGAAAAAGGGGCCTAGAGTTTGATTGGCACTAGGTTTCCAGGAAAAGTTACGTTGTTGGCCAGGGTTCTGGAAAAAACCATGGCCATGACCAACGTACGGATTTTGTGTTTGTTGAGACATCATCAACTGACTCCCATAATAGGATGTAGAAGTTTGTTCTTGCATTGCATTCCAAGTATTTTGGGAAGGGTTTCCCCCTGCCGATCTAACAGGCATAGGTCCTGAGCCTTTCCTATGGTTCCATTGACTATGTGTTCTAGGATAAATTCGTGAGTGCGGACACAGACCAATCTCCACAGATCCACCTGGATCTGGAACAAACCGTGACAGAATACTACTCTTTCCCTAGTATTAAAGTATTGAACGGACGAGAGAAGAAGAATAAAAAACTTACTTTATAAAAGCTCTCCTTTTCTCTGTTGATCCTCGCTCTGCCACAATGCTCTTGCGTTGTTCATTCACAACAACACAAACCAATCGTAGCAAAGACATTAATATATTCAAAACTCTAAACTATACATGTGATCAAGGAATCATGTAATAATATGATATCATTATTATGGGAAAGAGACATACTCATGTATTAAGTTAAATGAAAGGAAAAATACAACCTGAGCCTTGATGTTATAGATCCCCTTTCAACGGCTTCTAGCTTCGACACACACACATTTGCTCATCATGCATGAAGAACTTCCACCACTTATGATAACCTTATGGCTGTCTTCATCCGCTGCAGCATCAATTCTCCATACAAGGCTTCACCAATTCTCCAATATCTTACTCTTGCTAATTTGCCACTTAACCTTTTCCATGAATCATCTCTCTAATTTGCCACTTAACCTTTTCCATGAATCATCTCTTCAATATATAGGAAGAGATTATTAGTTACTTGGATAGAATGTAATCCCAAGATATCTGGAGATTCATTAATTTTGCAACCATTCGAACTCCAACTCATCATTCTAGAAGATTCCTTCTAGAAGAATCGAGAACTTATTCGTTTTCTCTTTAAAAAGCATTTCCGCACCCTGACCTTTAACACAGTGCGGAAAGTCCGCATTCTGACTGTGTTCAACATGCGGAAACAAATCATTTCCGCAGAACCAAGTATATGCAGCCTGCGTACTATATTCACAATTGTGATTTTGAGAAACTGATAAGTGTAACTTTCTTCATGAAAATGATCTTAAAGAAGAGTTAGATCTTCCATCATCATGACATTATCATGTCATCATCTTGATAACCAAAAATGTGGATAACACTATGGAAGGGGTTGCCCCCGGTTGGCATCCCTGACAAGGGAACTGATCCCTACCATGAATTCTAAGATCCTTGTGTGGAAGGAATTCTTGGGCTTTCCCCCTGTGTAGGAATAGTACCCTGCATAGGATTTTGTTGTCCATAACCGGGGTTTCCCCCAGACGAGACGGAAGCTGACGAGAAAGTATTTTTACCAAAAATGTTGAACAAAGAGAACGATGTCGAACCTACTAGCACTCTATAAGAAAAAATTCCTTGACTACCTACTCCAAATGAGCTAAAGTTTATGTTTGGCCCAGTGGAATGTTGGTGAGCACCACTGAGCAAAGGGGATGAAGAAGTTATATGACCCACTCCGTAAGGGAAAGAATTATAGGAAGTTGAAGTGCCCCCCACAGATCATTGAAGAGGAGTGTTAGAGATCCCTCCCCCTAGACCTAAAGTCTATAGACTGGAGTAGGAAAGGACAGAGTTTGTATCGAAGCTAGGCATCCCATATGAGAACAGAGGGCCTATCGCACTCCAGGTGAAAGGAGCAGTGAACATCGTGATAGACGGAGTCAGACCATTATCCAAGGTAGAGGTGGTCAAGATCATGGTGGTATGAACTGGTGGTGGTTGGTTAGGAGGTGGAACACCCCCTATAGTGACAGTCGTAGAGGGAATATGAGAATTCCCTTAAGAAGTCACAACATTTGTTTCCATTGCTACTTGTGACACTATCTAGTGCTCATAAGGATAAACTTGTATGATGATGGGTACCGATAGATCGGTGATCGAAGGTTCATATGGACCAAGAGCTTGCAATCCAAGGTCTGATATGGTTGGTTCCTCCAGAATCAAATGCTATTCTCTCAGAGATGGGTCAGGCACAGTTTCCTGTGACCCAGTCACCTCAAAAGACCCTTGCAGGTCTAGTCTTCACCTTATTGGTGGCGGGGGTGGCTCCAGATTAACCGGTGGTAGGCCAAGAAGCCTTTGTGATTGGTAGATCTCTTGATCCTCCACTGTGTGAGAAGATCAATGACATACTAGGGCTTTCTATTAACGTTCAAGAACTAGCACACACTAGAAAAAGTCCCTATGAGATAAGAAAAGAAGATCACTAGCTAGTTGGAAGAACAGTTACATCAACCAATAGTAGAGAAACTTACTGATGCATGTGCAATTCAAATACGGAAGCACCCTCCACATATAATTTGAAAAGTGTGGCCCGATGTCTATCCTAGGTACCATGGTATACCCCCGCAGTCACTTGTGTAAGTCTCTAAAATAAAGGCAACTAGGTTGCCAATGCTCAAATAGTCACCAAGCGGGTACAGTCAATAGTCGGGTGGACCACAATGAGCAGGGTACCAAGCCTGAAACCTATCAAGGGTATCAAAATCAAGTGTTTTGGAATATGAATGAAGACCTCGAACGGATTTGAGACCCACGAAGTCCTATCGAAAATGCGATCAATGGAATCCTAAGATAAGTCCTCTATATTTGTTCCCCACTATGCTTGGTCTGACTTTGGAGGGGTTATGTCCACTACCTTTCAACACATGACCTCGTGTTTAGCACCTGTGTTAAAGGGGGGTCCCAAATAACTTTCACAATACTGGACTTTTTATCACTCCCTAGCACAAACTCTTATGTTTGTTTTTGTAGCCTTAAAGAGTTTCCTCTCCAATTCTAAATCAAGGCTCTAGCCTAGACTAGTTGATGGACCCTACAAACATAAAATCTAGTTGATTTTAATTAATCGTTAATTTGTGTGGCTTGTCTTAAGTCAAAGGAAGCAGAAATGAAACTAGTGATGTATTTGGGAGATGAAGAAGAAAACAAACAGAAAGTTGTAAACAAAATTACTTCTTCTTGACAAATTCAGATTTGCACATTTAAAATATTTAACCAACCTTTCAAAATACTTTTTTTTCTAAGATATTTTAACATAAAACTCAAAATAAGCTTTCGCTCAACTACGAGCTACTTATTTTCCTAATTCAATCAACCAATAACTTATGAAATCATTCTTTTTCCTGATTATTAATGCAAACAACCAACTACTTAACCAAACAAAGAAAGTGAAATCTATATTTTTTTATTATGCTTCCAAAACAAGAAATTTTAAAATGTATTATTTTCTTCTTCTTTGAAGCAAAAGGGGGAAAACAAAGACAAGAAAAAACCAAGAAATGACTTCTGCACCACTTGTGGATCGCAGGGAGTCACTGACCAAACCCAAAAAGGCTGATTGGAAAAGACTTGCATAATTGTCTTAAACCCTATAAAGAAAACACAAGAAATCTTTGAAAAAAGAAAAGCTAAACTGAAGTTAAACCTAAGCTACAAACTGTTATAACAGAGACCAGGAATGGATCAAGAAAACCCTTGGAAAGTACAACTTCTGACAGGGAAGAGGATGACTACCCCTTATTAAAAAAAAAAATCTCAACACAGGCACACTACTGACACTTCAGTAGCCAGCATATGTATGTGGGTTGTCCAAAGGTAGGGCATGTATGTACGCCTGCAGGTCGCATACACCTCTGTAAATTCTCAATAATGAAAACCAACAATCCATTAAATCAGGCAGGGAGTACTGGTATTGAAAACCAGAATCCCTTAAAGACACAGAAACTTACTTTGATAAAGAAAATTCAAGGAGAATTTTGATAAAGCAAAGCTAATATGAGGTTATACCTAGGCTACATACTACAATAACAGATAACAGGACTAGATCAAGAAAACCCCTGAGAAAGATCACTTCTGACAGGGAAGAGGATGATTTCCTCTCCATTTAAAAAAATATATATATTTTGAACTCAGGCACACTACTGACACTTCAATAGCCAACATATGTACGTAGTCTTTCTAAAGGTAGGGTTCGTATGTACGCCTGTAGGCTCACTGTAGGCCACGTACACCTCTGTAACTTCCCGAAAAATAAAACAAAATTCAAGCAATCAAAGTAGGGAGTACTGGTATGGAATACTAGAATCCCTACAAACTCAGACTCTTGTAGAAACTCAGAAAATGGTAATCAAACAATTTAAAAACACCCAAAAAGTATCCCAAAAAAACCCTAGAGATATTCCCTAGTATGGTCGCCAATTGTGATATGGGTGGGAAAACCCCCCTACGGACTAGCACTAAGGGTTTTGTAATGCATGTAGAAATAACTGTCTAAAGTCTCCTACTTTTTACTATTATCTCGGCATAGACCCCACATTCATGCATAAAACACAACAATAAAAGGATCCGGTAACTCTACCTTGAACTCCATGTTTGGTGTCGATCCTTTTGTGTTTGGTTTCTCCTTGACTGCAAGTCTCCTCCCAAAGCCAACATGCATTCACAAATAGACAAACAAAGAACTATGAACATGCATCTCATATATGAATTAGTGGGTGTTATCACTGAAATTTCGTCCGCAAATGGTTACAAGAATTCAGCATCGTCAAACAGTTATGAGGACATCCATGGACCTAAATTAACACAAAATCATTCACAAAGGGTCAAAAACTATACAAAATAGTGAAAAATTGAAGAGCACTATGAAGACACTGGGCGAATGCACACATGCACAAAACAAAAACGCAAGATTCGCACACATGCGCGACTGTTGTCGCAAAAAGCCGTGCACCTGAGAAACGAAGCATTTATGAGAGTGGTCGGCCTCCCACCCACTTTTGGTTCAGCTTCCAAGTTGATTTGACACTCAAATATGGACTGAATTCGACTGGATGGCTGGTCAAAGACCTAGAAATGCCCTAATTAGCCTCTTTACACACTATAAACTAGTTGAACAATAGCTTTTTTCAAGGAATTTCATAGAAAAGTTACGCTGCCATTATTCTCTTGAGGACTCTTCTATCCTTGCCAAGAGTATACTTGCATCATTGCTTTGGGCAATCCATCTCACCCCTTGAGTGGATTAGCAAAGAATTCTTTCACCATTTTCATTTTCTTTTTCAAAGTTGTAAGAAGAGCTTACTTGTGGGGGTCCAAGAGCCCTCCCTCGGAGGAAGAAGGGACTCATAGTCCACTTGTTTCTCGATGTTTTCTTTCACTAATATCCGCCTTAGCATTGGTGACATGGGTCTCATTGTTTCTTTTGTCCTTATGTCCCTATGTTTATAAATTTAGTTGTTGTTTCATTTCTTAGTTTAATTCTTAGTTGTTGTTTTATATTTCTTTTTCTAACCCTTTTCCTTGCAGCTATCCTACTCAACAAACCCAACTGAGCTTCCAAGCACCTCTATTTTTCTCACTAAGGTGGAAAAAGAGGCACAACAGATTGGTGAATCCACTGGGGAAAGGTATCAATTTCCTACCCCATTTGGGTTTTTCTAGCTCTTCTTTTGGTTTATTTAACTTGTAGGTGCACTAACCGGCCTAAGTCAACCTACCAATCATCTAATTCCAAGTTGAATTGGGAGAATTCCATCTGGAATTTTCATTCTCGACCGTGTGTCACATGTGCGTGGGTTTTTAGGCCCACAGACATGCATCGTGCTCACATGCGCTCAAGTCATGGTTTTGTTCTGTGCACATGAGATTTTTAATTCTTTTCCGTCTGTGCACATGCGCTCTGTGCGCCTCTGTCTCCACTGAGACCCGCACAACTATGCAAAAATTCACATTGTAAAGTTTTTGATATGTGGGGAAGGCCATTAGCCTTCTTAAAAATGATTTCAAGCATGTTTTAAAGCTGCACCACACTTAGTCCCCTCATCATATAAAGGGGTTAGTCAAAACACATAGGCACTTAGGAGGTTAAAATCAATTTCCTCTTTTGCTTTCATTTTTCGCCACATGGATGGCTTGTTTTGGCTCAAAATATAAGTTGGAAAGAATTTTTAATCACATTTAACTTGCATTGGGACTAGAATTTGGATAACAATCGCTTAGTATGCTCTTCTCTCACGCCTTCAAGCGACCTTGAGAATCAGAAAAAAATTGTGAGATGATTTCATATCCCTTAAGAACATTAAAACCATTAGGAGAGGACAACAACCCTTCTTAGGACTCCTCTTATTTTATTTTTTCAAACAAATCTTAATATTGTAATGAGCCCATACATGCCCACATGCTACACAGATAGGATAGTGTTGAAATTTGCTTTCCTAGATCAAATCACTAGGGAAGTTTAAAGGTTTTGTAATAGGCCCATACATGCCCACATGATCAATCTAGGATAGTTTCAAAGATTTTCTTAGATTACATAACAATAGGGAGTTAAAGGGATAGTAACGGACCCACATGTCCACATGCTAGATTCCTAGGGACTTTTGAATTACGCAAGGTTGTACCAAAGGCACTTAGTTAATTAGGTAATCAACACTTGTAAGGACCAAGAGAAGTCCACATGCAGCAAGGTGACATCTAATTCACTAAAAATTGGCACACTTTCTCTCACACACAAAAGTCACTTATCACTCACATAGCTTCTTCTTGAAACGTGGAGGTCAAAGTAAGTTTCCTCCAAAGGGATTCCGAAACACCCCACCCTTTTCTTGATGAAACTATCAACTCCCATTTTAATTCAACGAGGTTGGTTCACACCCCCAACCTCTCAAAACAACTACATCTAAATTTTTTCTAAATAACTCACTAATTTTTCCTCCACAGGAGGTGCCAAAAGAAATTTTTTAGTCTAGGTAGGATTTCAGGGATAGGCATCCAAATAACTCCCTGTTATCTAGTTCTCACATTGTCAAAACCATAGAAGTTATCAAATAGGGAACTGAAAATCCTCCAAGTCAAGTGTTCCTAACACCATAAGGCAGGGAGATACCCATGAAGGGTTGAAGGCCGAGGTCTAGTTGTTCTATTCATCCCCCCTTGAGGCACCCACCTCTTGGACGGGATCCAGCTCGTGACCCATTTCTTAGGCTGAAAATCTAAATGTCGCACTTTGACTGAGGTACCTAGTGACCAAATTTTAGGACATCTACCCAGGTGGCAATTATGGGCTGCAATTGCACCTTGATTGGATTTTGTGTGGCTATTGGGAAATATCTCTATCTCTTTTGGGATATGCCCCCTTTACCCCTCATTATAACCAATTATTTCATCCTTCACTAGTTTCTCTTTCGGTGACTTCAGACCCCACTGTTGAGTACTATTGGAAGGTCCAGTGCTATTTGAGAGGAAGGATGTTACGTCTTCTAGGACATGAGCATTTTTTTTCTTTTGATTCCCCACGTGGACAAAACCCACTTATCCACATATATGCTTCTTTTTCAAAACATTTTACGTATGATGCACTTCTGACTACATTTTGATTTGGATATATATATTGTGTAAAGTTCAAATTTTGCAACAAAAGGCTCTTGTTGCTTTATTACTCTCACCATCATTTTCACACATTCACTCATCTAGTTGGACATCATAGGGGACCCAAAAAATCCCCATCATTCCTGATGCTTGCTAAACCTCCCTCCTATCTTAGGGGGAGTGTCTGGTCTTGCCCACTCATCGGCACCACCTTCACACACTCCTGTGAGTGCTACTATTTTGGGATCAACTTTGCTTGGTTCCACATTCCTTGGGTCCACTTCCCAAGGTCCTCCATCCACTCTCTCTCCTTTACACGGAAGCGGGGGACCAACTTCCTCTCAAAGGGGAAGTACCAACCCACCTATCCCCCCTCACGAGTCAGGTTCACAACACACTCACACCATGGCTGGAGCTAACCCTCCCCCCCCACTACAGATGCCATATTGGCCTCTCTCAACATACCGGACCTAATAAAACTCACCAATGATCCTATATTGCATGACCCCACATGGCCTACAATGCCCACTAAACTACCTTCAGACATACCTAAGTTTGACGGGAAGGTAGGCGATGACCCTGCCAACCATGTCATGACCTTTCACCTATGGTTATCTTCCAATAGCATTATGGATGATTCCATCAGTTTGCGATTATTTCAATGCACACTTATTGGCCCATTAGCCAAATGGTATGTAGATGAAAAATCAGGGTCCCATGTGACTTTTGAATCCTTGGCCAAAGCATTTTTTACCTTCTTCCAACTGCCAATCTGCCACGACAATGGTCTGGAACTACTCTCTAATTTCAAACAAACCTCAGCGATACATATCACTGATCAAATTCACGAGTGGCGTAGGCAACGTAGTTTGTGCAAAGCAAAAACCACCAAACAACAGTGTCTTGACTGGTTTCTTAGATCACTTGTCTCTCTCCTCGATAAGGATGTAGCTTCCACCTTCCCTCAATTTGAAGAGGAAGCCATCAGTAAGGCTCAATAGTATGACCTCATCTATGCATAGTCAGGGTACTTATACACTGTACTTCCTAATCTCCCAAAACCTTTGCCATTTGGCCAAGACAAACCTAGGATGTCTCACTCAGCAGATAGCCTATTGGTAACACCACTCACCATGGTCCACAACCCCAACAACCACCCATGTATGGAACACCTCAATACCCACTGGCATACGGGGGCACTTCTTATTACCCCCCACCCCCTTATCAACAACCATACCCTTTGGCCAAGACAAACCTGGGATGTCTCACTCAGCGGACAGACTAATCGGTACCACCACACACCATGGTCCACAACCCCAACCACCACCGAAGTATGGAACACCTCAATACCCGCCATCATATGGGGGCACTTCTTATTACCCCCCACCCCCTTATCAACAACCATACCCTGTTGTTATACCTCCACCCATCAGTGGGCCACCGTCGACACCCCCCATACACCCACCTATTCAAACAAGTTTTGGTACCCCCTCTACCTCAGCTTATAGTACCACACCTTCCTATGTTCCTTACAGATCGTTACCACCACAGAATCCATACTTTCCATTTCCTAGGCCCCCCAACCCATGGCTCCCCCACATCCTCATGCTGGGGTGAATTTTGTTCAACCCTCTCCCATTCAACAATATCAAAATTTCAAACAACTGAATACAACAAATCTGACCCATCCATCGAACAATTCCAAAAATAAAGGATGAAACAGGAACAACAACAACCTAGCTTAAAGCAAGAATAAACCCCAGCAGAACCAACCTACTGGGGGCAACCAGAACCAAGGGAATCAGAACCCCCAGGGGGAAATAATAATAGGCATCTAGGGAGAAATAACAATACTATTAAAACCAACTTCCCTTGTGCCCTTTGCGGTGAGTTTGGTCATTACACTCATCATTGCCCCCAAATCGCTGATTTCAAATGGTTGAAAGACTCAAGCAGTCTACCCCATCCTCTAGCACCACCTGCCCCTCAGCAGGCACCACAAAAATACGTGCAACGACCCCCCCTACTGTGTTGCAAAATCCTATTCCACACCAAGGTGTGATAAACACCCAACAGGATGCACAACATCCCCCACCTCAAGTAGGAGAGTACCTTAATCCCAACAATCCAGCAGATCGCACAATTCTCCTCACTAGCGAGGAAGAAATCCTTCTGCAAACATGTAATCGCCAGTATCATGCACCCGCTGAGTCTCCTACCATCTCTCCAGAGACAAACCCTACACCAATGGTACCCCCGTTGGTGATCCCTCACCCTAACATAGAGCCACCTCTTTACATCCCTCACATCCCATTACGTAGGAATGTCTACAACCCACAGGCTAAGTTAGCGCACAATTACAGTTTGGTTGATGACTTAGCGCAATCCCCATCTACCATGTCAATCTTAGAAGTTCTCCATACTTTTCGTACTCAGCGGAAATCATTACTTTCCACCTTGGTGGCAGTCAACCCCATAGATACTTGACTCATTACCTTTGATCTCAACAGCGAAGAACCTTGCCTTCCCACCTTGATCGCTTTTCAAATCCTAGTAAAAATATGGAACATCACAGTTCATCGATGTATCATCGATGAAGGCGCATCTACATGCATCATGTCCAAATATGTATGGCAGAAACTTGGTTCCCCTGAACTCATACCCTCTGCCATTACCTTACGAGCTTACGAAAAATGACCATCGTCTTCTGAAGGTCTCTTCCAAAATGTCCCCGTAGAGCTCGGGGGCAAGACTATTCTCATCAACATTGAAGTTATCGATGCCCCACTTGATTATAATATCCTGTTCGGTCATAGTTACATGTACGCTATGAAGGCAGTTGCCTCTTCCATCTTTTAGACAATGATGTTCCCCCACAACGGGAAAATCGTTACCATTGACCAAGTCTCACATTACAAGCCTAACCCATCTACCAACATCAATAACATTCTTCCCCTTATCCATACGAGTCATGATGCATACCCACTCATCGAGATGGGTCCTGTAATTTTCAAGGATCCATCATTGTTAGGAACTTACCATGAAGCACCACTGCTCCTTCATCCTTCCAATCAAGTATGCATCATATCATCTAATGGAACTAACACAGAGGATATCCTTCCTCCTAGGGAGGCTTCTATCATCTTTGACGTCCCACTAGTCACTTCCCCCTCACAAGCCTCCTGCAAACTCATCGACCTCACCAGTCCACGATTCCACCTCTCCCCAAGGACATATCCCAGTTTGGGAGATAGTTCCCCAAGCCATCACTCAAATCCCCTTCCTTTACCCTCCACTGTGCATCAAATCTTTCCAGGTAGCCGCAATGCTTACCCTCCCTAATATGGTGTTAGCAATCCTAGTTTGGTATTTACATCCACCCGAGATGGTCCCTCAACCATCTCTTCCCCCCAAATGGAAGGAATCCCAATGAAAATTCCCATACTTACTCCCACCATACCCTATACACCCCCACTCACTCCCCCCCTTGCCACAGCTGGGGGCAGGAGAAAGAAAAAGGAGCCCACAGCTCCACTTCCTCCACACATCCAACCCCCTTGCACGCTATGTGATAAATATGGACACCAAACTAACAACTGCCCATCCCTACCAGAGTTACGAAATTTGATTCCACTCAATCAAACTCCCGCAACGCTCACTAGTACTACCCCTACCACCCCCCATTCATGTAGTAAAGGGTTGTGAACCAAATTCGCTTGTGCTATATGTTTAGAATATGGCCATTATACCCACCATTTCCCAGCATTACCATGCTTTCAGCAGACATTAGCTGCAATACACCAAAGCTTCCAGAGCAACCCCAGTCCCGCTACGTCATCCTTACCAAACATCACTAACATCTGTTATGTCACCACTTCAGTCAATGAACATATGAGATGCCCTTGCTCTCTATGTGAATCATTAGATCATTTTACATACCAGTGTCCTATGATCATTGAATACAAGCAACGCCAATTGACTTTGCTTCACAGACCCACATAGTTGATAGTTGACCTTACCTCATCACTAGAGGTTCTTTATGTCATTTCTACTGAACCTGAGGCCCTTCCAACGCCTCCATGGTTCTTAGATGACTTATCTGAGGATTCACCCCCCAATCCCCCCAACTCTCCCGCTCATTTCCCTATGGAAATTTTACACCCAACTACCATGGGTACTCCTTAGTACTTCGATATTTGATTTATGTCAAGTGAACCATCACCATCTCCTTACGTCGTTCCCCCTGCTTCTTCATCACCAGGGGGCAGCCACATGACAACAGTCACCGATATTACTCTTCATGACCCCTTGTATTCCCATCACTTCCACTGTGACGAGGAAATACTTGAAGAGTTAAACACCCTTGACTACCCATGGGATGTGCTACACCACCGTGCACTCTTCTTTCCACAGGAAGTCTCCATGCCTCCTAACCAACACCCCATCTATGCGGTCGAAACCAAGGATTTTATCCCATTAGGACCTATCGACTGGTTCAAAAACCCCATTCCTACCCCTGATGCTTTTGAAGAAGGAAACATGGCCAACATTTCCCTGACCATTAAAATCAACATTTCCATAAAAAATGGCATCATTGAGGAAATCACCATTGGAGCTGCTTGCACTCCTCAAGAAATCACTGCCTATAAAGCCCTCTTCCAGGAATATCATGATATTTTTACCTAGTCATACACGGAAATGCCTGGCCTCATTCCCTCTATTGTCGAACATCGCATCGACACCTGGCCCGACATTACACCAATTCATAAAAAAAAATGACCACTACACCCATCCAAAGCAGTAGCCATCAAAGCCAAAATTGACAAATTACACGCTGTCGGGTTCATTTACCCCATTGCCTATACATCATGGGGTTCAAACCCTATACCCGTTAACAAAAAATAGGGCACTATCCACGTCTGCATGGACTTTCATTATCTCAATCACACGTGTCCCAAAGAAAACTTTCCAACGCCTTTCATCGATCAAATTATCGATGATTTCACAGGCCACGAGGCTCTATCCTTCATGGATGGTTTCTCTGGTTATAATCAAATTCAAATTCACCCAGTTGATCAGTACAAAACTGCATTCACTACCCCTTGGGGTACTTTTTCATATCATGTCATGCCTTTTGGCTTAAACAATGTAGGCATAACTTTCCAATGGGCTATGACATACATTTTTCACGATTTGGCTCATATCATCATCGCATACTTGGATGATCTCACAGCTCGATCCAAGAAATGCACCCAACATCTTGATGATTTGAGAATCATCTTCCAATGGTGTCGTCAGTACAACATCCGCTTGAACCCCCTCAAGTGTGTTTTCTGTGTCACTGCAGGGCGCCTCCTCGGCTTCATCATTTCCCAAAGAAGTATTACCATGGACCCCCTCAATGTCCAAGCTATCACCAAAATTCTACCTCCCTAGAATTTACAGAAACTCCAGAGCCTCCAAGGCAAAGCTAACTTTCTACGGGGATTTGTCCCAAACTATGCCATTTGCGCACATGGTTTTCTTTGCCTACTACGTCAAGACGTCCCATTTCACTAGGATGAACATTCCCAACAGTCATTTGATGATCTTAAACTAGCACTCTCCAATGCCCCTTTAATCAGTGCACCTGACTACAATCACAACTATATCCTCTATGTATCAACATCAGTTGTTTCAGTAGCAGGAGTTCTCATTCAGCTAGGTGATGAAAATCATGAGCATGTCATTTATTACGTTAGTAAAAACCTCTCAGGGTCACCCTTGAAGTATAAACATGAAGAGAAACTAGCTCTTGTAGTCATCCTCGTAGTCCAGAAACTGTGTCACTACATTTTACTTCACACAACTAAGGTTGTCACATATTCCAACCCTATGCAATACTTACTCAATCGTCGAAAAATTAATGCCAAATTTGCTCGATGGATCGCTATCCTTCAGAAGTACGATCTTGAATTCTCAACACCCAAGAGCAAGAAATCCCTCGTTCTCGCCGAACTTGTCATGGCCCTCCCCTCTAACACCACCAGTGCCCCCATCAATACCGACTTTTCCAACGAGCACCTCTTTTACATCACTTCGGATGATCCTTGGTACGGCGACCTCCTCATCTACCTTCGAACTCAAAAGTTCGGTAACCACTTTTCAGGAGATGATCATCATCGTCTTCGCCATCAGGCCCCCCACTACCTCCTCATCGAAGACATCCTATACCGATGAGGAGTCGACACCATTCTTCATCGATGCCTGACCATTGACGAGGCTGATAGAGTCTTGAACAACTGCCACAACGGTGCATGTGGGGGCCATCTTTCGGGAATATCCACTGCTCAGAAGATTATCCGAGTAGGTTACTTTTGGCCTATCTTGTTTCACAATTGAATTCATGACATGAAACGATGTGAGCAGTGTCAGCTTTACGCCAACAAAGCCCAAGCACCACCTTCTCTTCTTCATCCATTCATCACTGCTGGCCCTTTTTGTAAATGGGGCATCGACTTCATGACTTGTAATCCCCCCTCTAGCAATGGTCACAAATACATTGTTATCGCAGTTGATTACTTCACCAAATGGGCAGAAGCTATGCCCACCTTCAACCACACCACTGACACTATAGCGCGTTTTTTCTTTAACCACGTCATATCTCGCTTTGGAGTACCACTCCAACTTGTTTTCGATCATGGGAAACACTTCGAGAATGAGATTTTTGTCGAACTCTCATCTCGGTTAGGATTCTCTCACAAGTTTGCCTCACCATATTACCCTTAGTTTAATGGACAGGGCGAAGCAGTTAACAAGGTCCTCAAGACCATGTTATAGTGCACGGTTAATAAACATAAGACAAATTGGCATCATATGTTATTTTCTGTGCTATGGGCTTACTGTACGACTGTGAAAATAGCTACTGGTTTCACACCATTTCATCTAGTCCATGGGGTTGAGGCCACTCTTCCCATCGAGTGCGAAATTCCTACCCTATGCACCACAATTGAGCTATTACCTGACACTGCTCCAATGGAGTAGCGCTTGCTGAACTTAGAGTCTCTAGATGAAGATCATCGATCTTCATTATAGAAAAATAAGGCAGCTTAAAAACGATCAAAAGCTACCTTTGATCGACATGTCAACCTTTGCTCATTTTGTGAAGGCGGCCTCATCCTGGCTTATGATATTGCTCATGATACCTTTGGCCATGGGAAATTCGAGTCACTATGGCATGGCTCATACATTATCCAACATTGCCTCACCAAAGGTGCATACATCCTGGCCTCTCCTAAAGGCCTCTCTCTCAAAGAACCCATCAATGGGTTGTATTTAAAGAAATTTTATGCTTAAACATAGTCATTCTACTTTAGGTTATTTCTTTTATAGTGTTTTTAAACTTTCTTCCATCCCTCATGTCTAAAATATCATTTGTGCTATTGACAGATGCTTCCTCCATCGGCCTACCACATCGGCTACACCGACGACACTAGTCATTGGACACAAAATCTCACTTTGACTGCTTGGGCTCTCTACACCCCTTCACATGAAATGCTTCATTCAAGCGGCATATGTTTGGGTTTAGCGACCAACAACCAAGCCGAATACACTGCTGTCATTGGCCTCCTGGCCGATGCCCAGCATCATCGCATTTGTCACTTTAGCATCTTCCTCGACTCTTAACTAGTCATTCTCTAGCTCAACAATGTGTACCGCATACGCAATCCTTGCCTCTTTCATAAATACTTGCAGGTTAGACTATTATCTCGACATTTTGATTACATTACATTTACACATGTTCCAAGACAATTGAATCAAATTACAGATAACCTAGCTAATATTGTGTTAGATTGGCATATATCACATCAAGCTACCTCTACACATACATAAACATGTCAACAACCTGTCACAGCATATATCAATTAGACATCATCAATACATTAACAAAACACATGTAAACACCACATAGATCTCAAAATGTATACTCATGTATATATCGAATAGTCTACAATGCCATCCAAATGTTTACATACAAAAATACAAGTATCTGTAGGCAGTGATGCACCTCGGTACAAAATGGGCTCACCAGCCTATACACAAAAAAACATCAATACATAGAGAACCACTCAAGGTGCCTCTAGAGCACCACTGCCTGCCCCTCCCTCAGGCAGTGGTTGCCCACCCCCTACTGGTCCCTCCTGCCCCAGAGGTAGTCATTCGGTCATCATAGCACCAGCTACTGTTGCCCGTCATACCATGGCCCACCATGGTGGTGGAATCCCCACACACTGCTCTAGGATTCCCTCATTCTAGATGCACGACCACATGCCCTCAAGCACACCTTGTAACACTGCCTCCAAGGGACCGCGTATGTCCTCAAAATCTACTCCACCATCTGTCGGAGGAGCATGTGATGGCCCAGCACCTAGGTCATCAAACCGGCGTCTCCTCACTGCTCTCTCTGGATCATCTGGTCATGTCACGGCATCCTCACACCGATGTCTCTCTCCAACACGCAGCCCTCCCTGTGGTGGTCTCTCCGGCTCTTGATGAGCTGACGCTCTTCGTAACTCCACCTCGCGTCCATGAGGTACCACATCTGCACATGCAAACAAGCAACAAATAGTATCAACATCTATATCATATACATATTTCATGCTATCTCAAACAAAAAACATATATATCAACATCATCAACATACCTCGATGGTCAAACACCTCCCCTGAAGGTAGCACCATGTTCGGATCCTCCCAGAAGTCAACCCTGGCATAGGGGTACTGCAATATCACCTACGGCATCTACCGCCACACCTGTGCCACCTCAGCAGTAAATAAGTGGCCACCCTCGCCACCACCATGGTGAAGCAAAATAGTCAACCACCGCTTTAGTCATGGCTCTCATGCCCCAGGTGCACCCAATAAAATCCTCAGGTGCAACATAGGCACCCTCTACAGAAACTAGGCCACTAGGATGAACCCGAAGGAAAACTCTCTAGTATCCATAGACCGACAGTGGTCCAGCTACCCTACCATCCTGGCATGTAGCGTAAGCCCCCAGGTGAAGTGATCACTGGCCAACACTCTCTCCATCACAATTCGCTGGCCACCACTGATCTGTTGCATCGTCAGAGACCCATAAAATCTCACAATCATCGTTGCTATGAAGCGATGCATTAGGGCATCCATTTCCCCAATGCTCATGACAGTGTCGAACATAAAGTTCAGGCTCGAACAGTATCTTCAACCAACTATTGCTAGCAGCACATCCCTTGGTAACATCGGCTCTATCGGTAGGGGTGTTCCCTGAAACGGGAGCCCAGTCAAAAAATACACATCATCCACCGTAGTGAAGGGAATCTGCTCTCCCTGCACTATGAAATAATGCAGGTTCAAACTCCACATCTGAATAAGGAACTGCAGGAGATACTCCTGCGCCCATATCAATGGGCACTCAAAGAACTTCAACAGCCCATAGGCTACCAAAGTCTCACGTACTCCTAGCTCCTCAATAGCCATGGCGTCTCGCAGCTGGGAGTAATCCCGCTCTCGCCAACCAACCGGCATCATGCACAATGCTCACCTGCAACCACATAAAACATTCCTAATTCAGCCACATGGACCATCAACAACATTAAAAAGATAAGTTTTACACCGGTCAACCTTGCCTCCAAGGCTCGGCTATTTAACCCATAGGTGCACACACGTGCACACCTATTCACTCCACAGGCGAGCACGTATACGCACCTATTCACTACACAGGTGTGCTCTCAGGTGCACCTGTCGATCCTTCAGGCGTGCATGCATGAACGCCTACTCAACTTACAAGCACTCTTTAGAGCATGCCTATCCAATATGCACCAACACCCCCATGTGCGCCTATCCAGTGGGCAGGCGCGCATGTGTGTGCGCCTACTTCCAGATCGCCCAAGCACGTGGGGCCCACACTCATCAAACCCTCTATACGGCCCTTCATAAAGCCCCTGCCCAAAAAATGAAACCCTAATTGGGTAAAATCATGAAGCTGGGTAACACTTTCGTGACAATCGGATCTCCAAAATTTCTAGCGGCAATGTTTCGGCCGAACAAATATTACTTTCGGCCGAAATATTATTCGGCCGAAAATTTACACGTCAAATTTAACGGTGCCGTCAAAATTCGTGTACAATGTTTTTTGATTGAATTATTTTCCCACGGTAAGAATATTTCGGCCGAAATACTTTTCAGCCGAAACGTTTATTTTTTAACGGATTCCGTTAAAAACTAGGTTTCGGCCGAAATAATATTTCGGCCGAAAACGTGAAAATGGGACTGTTTGCAGGAAACTGCAAATTCTCTCCATCTTACTTCATCTTTGGAGGTAGCAGACTCCTACAAATACTCAGACTTTAGTTTGAGAATTGATACCAACATTTTTAAAATTGAATCTACTTTCATTGGGTATAATTTGTTTTCATTTTCATTGTTTTTATCTAATTTTATTTAATTTT
>CBVK0101571370.1:0-11580 GCA_900067695.1 Picea abies | reverse complement strand
TTTCATTGTTTGTCTTGGAATTGTTCAAGCTTTTCTATAGGAAGTAGAAGTGCCTACACTCTTGTTGAAAAGGCTTGGCTAGGGTTGATATTCTAGGAAGTAAGAGGGTTTATACCCCTAGAATATATTTACCTAGTTAAATTTAAATCACTAGAACATCTTGAGGAAAAGAGGATGACTTGGTTTTGTAAGGGTTCAAAACCAAGGTTCAAGTAGGATATCCCTCTTGATTTTTAGTTATTATTTGACTCCATTTACCAAGGATAATTTGTTTTAATTGCATTGGAGAATGTAGATTGTTGCATTGGAATACGTGAAATAAGATCATTTTGAAATCATTCAAATTTGGCTTGATTACACTCATCATAAGCTAGTCTCCCTAGCTAAGGCATTTTGGTTGTAGGGTATTTACTTATTGTTGTAATTAAATTAATTATACAACTATTATTGATGAAGGGTAACATCATGAAGGTGGGTAACACTTTTGTGAGAATGGGGGCAAAAAAACTGTTAGAATCATTTTTTCGGTTGAAAACGTACACTTTTTAGCCGAAACATTGCACATCAAATCAAACGACGCACAAACAACTTTAGCCGAAACATTGCACATCAAATCAAACGACGCACAAACAACATCCTTGGATTTCATGTAACAAAAACGGTGGTTAATTGTTTTTCTTCGGCAATAGAAATTTTGGCCGAAAATGTGTTTCAGTCGAAAGAGCTTTCATCCAAAAACATACATTATATATGACCGAACTTTCTTTACATTGTTACTTTAGAGACATTGCAGGAGATCGTTGGCGGATTAGTGAGTGTTGGCATTGGTGGAAATGTTGGCATAGGATGTTGGAGAAAATGTTGGTGTAGGGCATTGGTAGAAAATCCAGGTAATTTTTAGAGTTTTACAAATGTTTTTTATGGTTTAAATTTATATAAAGTTATAGTATTTGACTATGTTCCATTCGGATATGGAATTTATTGCACAGAGTCCATATGGACTCTGTCCAAATGGATAGAGTCTCTTTGCAAATGGCACAAATTCCATATGGACTCTATTCAATTCACACATAGACTCTTTCCATTCAGACAGAGTCTATATGGACCATGTGCCATTCACACAGATACTCTTTCCATTCAGACAGAGTCCATATGGACTCTGTCCGAATGGACATAGTCTTTGTGAGAATGGCATAGATTCCATCTCCGATATGCCAATTTAGAACTTTGTATCTGATCTCCAATATGTCCATAGACTCCTCCATGAGCTTATACAGGTGTGATAGTGGGATGAATTTAAGATTATATGATTATGAGACAACAAATCTTTATTTTGTATTATGCAAATATTTAGACAATCCACCAGAGAGTACAATATGTCCATAGACTCGTCCATAAAGTTGCATGTGATTTGTAGTTTATTTGCTATTTATATAGAGTTATTGGACACCATATAGTTGGTTTTTTGGGGCGATCATGATGATTTTCCTCATTTGTTTCCACATTTGGTGATGTGTCCTCCCTCTTTCAAAATGAACTCTACAGGAGTTAATTTGATGTGTCCTCCCTCTTTAATTACAGTGATTTAAATTCCTGGCAACATTATGTGGCCCCTCCCTCTTTAATTACAGTGATTTAAATTCCTGGCAACATTATGTGGCCCTCTTAAGTGATTGATGTGGATTGATTGGGTATTTTATGTCCCTCTTAAGTGATTGGTGTGGAAAATTTCTACTTATTATTGTGAGCATTTAGATATTGGAGCTTGATGTATTTGTAATTCCCTTTTTCATGTTTTTCATGTCTTAATTTGTCATTACCTTATTTGGATTTGAATGGAAGGTGTAGTCTGTAAGAACGTCACTTGTATGGGCCTGGCCAAGTGATTAGGCTCACTAAATGGGATTCGTAAGTTTCCACATTGCATTATTCCAGTTGCATTGTAATTGGAATCCTCGTTAGTTATTTACATACCTCATGTAAGTACACTTTTGTCTCTTTAGAACAACCATAAATGACCAAGGTGAGTATACCCTCTTGCTGCCATAACAAATGCAAGTGACATTCCCAAAAATAGGTTCTAATAATTGCACCCCCTTGGAAAGAAAATACTCATAATGTTAGCTAAATTTAGAGACTTAGAGTGTGCTCTCCGTGTTGGTGAAAAGCATAGAATTAACTCCAAAAAAAACCACTCTCGTTCCTATAAAAACACCATCAAAGCAAGCAGAGACAAGGGCATCACAACTCTAATTTGGAAAAAATTAAATTCCATGCCTTGTAAAGTCTAGTTTGAATTGTTCTCATTGTTTGAGTCCATATAAATTTCCTTTGTCCATTCTATATATTTCTGTAAACAATATTTAGTAGTATACTATATGAAGTATTTAAATCATTTCACTGATACCGAAGTTAGTTATAATAGTTATAATAAGGTTTCTGGCACATACATGGAGGAAATGAGCATTAGATGCTCTATATTACAAAACATACCAAATTACTAGACATGTCAAATTACAAACATACCATATTCCTTCGAACTATCAGACATACCAGATTACAAAACATGAAAAGGATGTGGTTGTGGCTAAGAGGTTAAGTTATTTAATAAATAAAGTTAACATTTATTGAATTCGTTAGAATGAATAATCAGACTTATTGATCATTGAGTGATAGAGTTATGTTACTCTGGTCAGTAATACTGGCATAAAATTGGATATGTGGCGCAATGGTAGCGCATCTGAATCCATATCAAAAAATTGTGTTTTTGATCCACGCCAGGTTCAAGTCCCTTTATCTGATAAGTACGATTACTAGATTGTTGGTTTTTCTATTTTGTTTGATTTTGTATAAACTATGTTATATAGTTATGTTTAATTTTGTTGAAACTATGTATTGTTTGATTTTGTAGAAACTATGTTATATAACTATGCTCAATTTTGTTGAAACTATGTTATATTATATAGTTAAGTGAAACTTTGGGTAATTTTATGCATTTTATTGTGTCTTAAAATGAAAGGTTTTTAGGGTGGTTATGAAGGATCATAGTCCATATGGACCATGTCCGAATATATTTTATTTCTTAGCAACATGTGCCAACTTAAACTTTTTTTCCACTCAAATTATGCATCATACTTTTAAAAAAGCACATATAGTGTTTAAATTCAATTATTATACTCTTAACACTTTCCAACCACCATTGAGAAAAAAAACACTTTGAAATAAAAGTACAAAGAAAAAAATGCAACATTTGAACATATTTAACACACTCCATGAGCCTTTTTTTTCGTTGGGACCATAACCAAAGTTAAATTCCATTTTAGGAAAAAATAGAGCTGGAAATTTATATAAAATCTAATCGAAGAAGATGGCACATTGTCCATATGGACTCAGTGCCATTCAGAAAGAATGAAATTTTATTCTCCTTTTAAAATTGAGGTTTGTTTTTTCGATTGACGTTGACTATAATTGGCATATTACTAAATTCATATGAGGAACTACTTATCCTTCAAAACTAATGGTTCTAGTGATGTTGTTGGATTATCATGATGGATTAAAAATAAAAATAAAAATTTGGTCTGCGTCTTATCCTTTCCGAGGCTAAAAATTCTGAGACCATTTTGATTATAACATCCTTAATTAGTTGGAAAATAGAACCCTATGATTTCATACTGGAGAGAGATACTTTCATACAATTGTAATTGCATTTTAAGTATGATGAAAAACTATGATGCAAACACCATGTTTTTTCTTCGAGGGACCAAGAACCAAATTTAGATAATTTGTATATTGACATCCATTAGTAATATATCAATGTTATTATTTAAATAGCGCTACTTTTGTCCTTCTCTAGAAATATACATAGATATAAGATAGAAGATAAGGATTGAGATAAATATCCAATTGGTTGCTATCCAATCCCTATAGCTAAGATAGTCTCAAGAGAAACATTGAAGAAACTACTATCCTTACTATGGATAGAGTCCATATGGACTCTGTCATTGTGTTTTCCCTTTTCCTAAGTGAAATTGTAAAATCTGAACTAGGAAATTCTATTATTTATATTTATTTGTTTATTATTTTTAATTTTGATTAAATAACTAAATATTTATAAAACAATTCCAATTTAGAGTGTTTAGTTAAAATGAAAAAAATGATTTGCACACTTTAAACAATATTATATCCTAAGTTTTAAAACCTCTCGTAGAAAACATTGACATAAATTGTCTCATGTCTCATAAGTATAACATACTAAATCGATTCAACAATGAGAAATATTATGAATTTCCAACACCCTCTTTACATAACGTAAAATTAATTTTCAAAGGTGACAAATATTATCATAACTTAGTGGTGAATCAACAATGAGGACAACCATCACTAGTTGTGTGAGATGACTCATAATTGTTATTCAAGGAAAACCATACCACCTAAAATGACATGTTAGTGGTATGTAAGGGGGTATATTTTCACTCTCGCTAGATGTATCTAGGTCTTGGGTCATTAACATGTTTCTTTATGTCTGAGGAAGACAAGCTCTTATCCAATCAAAAGAAGTTATAGGTCTTACTCCAGGACCAAAAGGTAGTTTCAACATAGATAGTTTCTGTAAGAAACCGAGTATCCTTTGTGGTCATTGTTGAGATTACCTCCATTAAGATCATATTATTTCTATTAGCATCTCTCCTTAATCCCATACATGAGGTTGCAAGCATATATGTCATCCCTCTACTCCATATATTGCATATATATCATACGGTCAACCTTCTACTTGAACCGATTGATTATGTCGATAATAGAGGAGCTTACCCATTGTAGCTAGTGTAATGAATGGTATTACTCTTTGGCACAGAGTCCATATGGACTTTTTCCATTCAAAAAATGTTTATATATTACTAAATGCGTAATTTTATCCATGCATTGCTATTCATGACAATTACATATGCATACCCTTTATGCAAATGCATCAATATAATTCCAAAAAGTTAATTACATATAAAAAAGTAAAAGTCCTTAAAAGCATAATTAGGATAAAAATGGAACCCTTGGCTAGCTCTTCTTTATCAAGAGTAAAAAAAGGTGAAATCATATGGAATCTTTCCAATCACACAATGATGTAGGAGCATCACCATCAGGAGTTAAAGAAGCCGAGTGGAGGACAACTCAACACCCAACGTGCAAATTTTAAACTATTTTTGAATTCTGAGGAGAGCTTGCCATTCTATTTTGAAAGGATTGTAATTTAAAGATTTTAAATGTTTTGAGGATTGAGCCATCACATAAGGTAGCATACGTTGTAATCACCTTAATTATCAGATAAGGTTGTACATATACTGAGTATCGACTCATATCTGAATGTAATTGCCATTCAATGTAATAGTCCTTAGTAGATGAATGTATTAACTATGATAGGATAGTGTTACGAGGAAAATCACTCTATGGCATGGGGTAAACCACAACATACAGAAATGACTTCAGAAATCAACTCTAATCTCAAGTCTACTATATAAAAAAATATGCTAACAAGACAAGATAAAGAACCTACCTAGTCCAGACGTTCGATGAAGTCCACCGTTGAGCACTTGACTCAAAGAAATATACCTGCAACTTGTCCTAAAGAACTAAGATACACAAGCATATGGTGATAATATATAAAGTTAGCACATATAATAACATAATCCATCAATATTCATAACAAATACTCCCATGGAATAACAATTCAAATATTTGCAAGACATTAATTGCATGAGAAAAGTGTATTTCTATTAAAATCTAATCAACAAAAGTGTATGAATGACAAAATTCTGTGTCATCACGTTTGGAACCAAGAAACTAAGTCCCTTCCAGCTCGGCCTCCACCACTTCAATCCTCCACCAAAGGAAAGCTCATATAAGAGAAAGCTTCACTGCTTCCACACGTTTTGGGCACAAGTGGGTAAGGTGATCATCCGTACAAATATTGCAAGGAAAATTCACCTTTCGCCTTTCTTTCTTGCCCTCATCAACATTATTTTTTTATTTCTCATTATTAAAGTTGTCCTTGCTTTTATTATTATTCCTCCCACCCTTACGATTGTTACCCTGTCCTTTCCTTTTATTCTCGCTTGGTTGCTGGTTACCATTTAGGTTGGTCGACTATTGCACAAAATGTATGTCTTCCGACTAAGTGGGGGTGGATGAGACAAACAAAGATTGTCCTCCTACAGTGGCACGGACCCCCTTGCCTCAGCAGATTCTGTGCGACCTCCTGGTCTAAGGATCGTTCAAATTCCTCTTTTGAGCCAAAGCAACTCTTTTGATTCCTTGTTGAAATCTTCAATCTTTAATCCACCGGTCCTTCGTGAAACTCCACCTGCACAAGCATGCAACTAGTGTGAGCTTCCACCTACACACAACCTCAGCATGACCGCGACCTTTTTCTGAAATGGAAATTTCAGGTTTCGGGACTCCCTATGTACTGATGTCGAGAGTCCTTGACTCTTCGATCTCCCGATCTTCGAAATGCTGATTTGCCGAAACGACTTTACTGATGGTTAGCCCCCTGGGCTATACACTTAGTCCATATGACCTCCCCTCATATGACCACAGCCTTCTTCAAGGTTCATTGACGCAAAGCGCCCGATGTTCTGCCCTCAAGACTCCCGAAAAACCGATTTCCAAAATACTGAAACACTTCATTTCCCATCTTTCTCCTCCCTTCGTGATTTTGGGTTTTCCAACACCGAAATTCTTGGCTCTCTTGGTCTTCAGGATTCCTGAAATGTCAAATTCCGGTATCCCAAAATACCTTCCCCTGGTTCTTCACTTTTCAGAATTTTGGAGTTTCAATCCCCAAAAACCTCTGAACCCTTGTCTTTGGAACTCCTGAAGTTGTGAACTTCGATATGCCGAAATAACGCCTTCCTCCAAACGCTTTCAGAATTTCATGTTTGAGGTTCTCCTATTGCAAGGCTTCCTTCTTGGTCCTTTCTCTCCCGCTGTTCCGGTATCCGAAATGATGAAGTGACAATACGACCCTTTTTCACTCCTAGCCGAGATCAATGGTCATGATCCATTGCTCGAATCAACAGCCCTGATCATTTCAAAGTTTTTTTTTCCACAAGAGCCTAGATCCTATGTACTCTGGATCTTCGAAATCCTGGTACCTGGTATACCGAATTGCTCCCGGAAATACTCTTCTAAACATTTTCGAGACTTTGCGTTTCGGAACTTCGCAAATCCCATTGCACTAAGCCATCGTTGACCTCTGATACTTTCGGTACCCGAAGTACTGAAGTACCTTCTTGTTGCCACGTGTCCTCTCCCTGGATGCTTCCGATCCTCTTTCAGATTTCGGGACTCCAAGATCCCTGTGGCACAATTCCTTTGTCTTCTCGAATCCCCGGTGCCAGAAAACCCGGTGGACTCACCAATCTCCGCCACGTGTCCTCCTACGAAGGGATGGTCCAGATCGTTTTCGGGACTTCACCATTGATGAAGCTGAAACACTCCCCTCTGTGTTTTCTCGATGTCCGAATCCCCAAAATGGGTGATCTCATGACACGTGTCCTCCTCTAAACGAATGGCTCAGATCTCTTCACTTATTTCGGGACTATCGCTAGGGAGTGTCCCAACCTTTCGCCATCAGGACCTCTGAAATCCCGAAGTCTGAAATCCCGACATCCACGCCTGTTGCGGGACTTTTCTCCTCTGCTCACAAGGGTTTAAACCTCGTGCTTCTTCTGAAAGATCTGACGACTATCGGTTGCCTGAGTGAGATCTGACGGCTCAGATATATTCCCTTCCTATGCGCTCTCTTGTTGCTATCTAGACGGGGGAATTCAACGGTCCAGATCTTCCCTTCGGCCCGATCCGACGACAATTTTTCTCTCCTTGTTGAGCATACGCTTTCTTCTGATCCTTGGAATATTTTCCAAAAGACAAGGGCTTCGACTTTTGATTTTCTTCTCTGCGAGTTCTTCCACAATAAATCTTGCCTGTGTATTCAAAGACGCTTCCCCCCTTGATCTTTTGGGACTCTAAACTCTCCATAGAGTTCTCTCTTTCGGCTTCTGCAACCTCTTGTGGTCTCTATACACAAAATCACTCTCCCTCCTAAGCTTGGTCTTCTCTGAAACCTTAAAAGGTTTTCACGACTCCTACAAACCTTGTAGAATCTCTGCACACTAACTCGGTGCTATCTTTTCTGAGCTCCTCCACTACTCAGATCTCTAAGGGGACTTCACCCTTTTCCTTCCTTCTCCTTCAGATGGAGAATCTGATGCCCTCTTGGCACTCCTTTGCTCAAACAAACTTCTTGCTGAGACTACAGGGTGTTCAACAACCCTATGAAGATCCTTCCTTGGACTCTTCTCTATCTCTGAACTCAAAGAGTTCTTCCCTTGTGCTATATCTGCACATCTACTCAATGTCCTCCTAGCAGAGTATCTTCCCATAGAACATTCAACAGTTTCGTCTTCTCCTGTGCACTCTATGCACCTACTCAATGCCTTCTTGGCAGAGTCCTCAGAATCCTCAGTGATTTTGTTTCTCTTTGGAACTCACAGCAGAGTTCCTCCTTAATGCAACCCATGCATCTACTCAATGCCCACCTGGCAGAGTTCTTGTAGAATCCCACAATGATTCTGTCCTCCACTGTGCCTTTCCCTACACAGTCTTACCTCCAAGATATTCAACAACCTTGAGGTCTTCCTCTGAGTCAATGATTTCAATTGGTATTCCCTCCTAGCACGTCTTTGTCCAAATTCCGTAGAATTGGAAGTGCCCTCTATGCACTGGCCATTAGAACCCGCAATGTTCCGTCACGCCCTCTTGGCACGAAGCCTCAAAGATCTCCTAAACTTGAAATCAAACAACTCCTGCAAAATGAATACATATCCATACATCTACAACATATAAAGAACACACATAGACATTCACGCAACACAGTAATATGTAGGAAAGACTGCTTCTATTTGTATTAATCAAATGCCTCCTTACAAAGGTGTTCTGAGTGCTGACTGTAACAAAGTCTCAGCTCCTTCTCTCCCTCTCTCTCTCTCAGATTCTGTATGCCCTCCTAGACTTACTCAAAACAAGACCAAAAAAGATCTTTTACATGAGGGGGATCTTCGAGCTCTTCCCTCCAAGCCACCTACCCTATTCAATTTCATTTCATTAGCTTTACATTGAATTACCAATAAATGGTTGTCTAGTCCGAATCAGAGCTAGATTGCAGCCTTACAACCATTAAGGGATACTTCTACCTAACGCCTACTCAAAGGCATGGATCTATGGCTCCACGACCTTACATACATTAAATGATTTTGATTCAAATTCAAAATGTGAGAGGGTCATTAACTCTACATTGAATGGGTTGTCTAGTCCAGATTGGATCTAGATTGTATGCTTACAACCATTAAAGGCTATCTACAGCTTTGCCTGTGCAAAGGTGCAGCTTCATGGCTCAATGGCCTTACATGCATTTAATTACATTTAAATTCAAATTTAAAATGTGAGAGGGTTGGTGCCTCTTCTCCTCATTGAATGTGTGCATTGATGTGGGCTGGCTGGCTGGCACATGGCTGGCATGGAGAGATGCTCCTGCATCATACTCCTCTACTACAAAATTCATGAGCTCCTACTCATGAGCTTTCCACCCTGGCTATTGAAATCCCCCTGGATCCCAAACAACTTTTTAGAGTTGTCTCTCAGCTCCATCTCTTTGTTGCTATTATTGTTGCTGCTTTGCTGCTGCTCTGGTAGTCTCCCTTCTGCTCAGCTTCTCCTTGTTGGCAGTCTCTGTTGATCTCAACATCATCCTCCTGATGTCTTCTATCATCTCATCCAGCTGCTACAATGGCTGGTTCTGTCCATGCAATCTCCTCAGCTACATTTTCTCTCTGCAGATGGGCAAATCGTCACGATCTCCCATGTCATCTTCTTCATCCTCTGTGGCCTCAACTTGCCACCCTGTTGCAGATTTCAACTCTGCAGTCTCCTTACTGAACTATTGTTCAACCATCATCTCTGACAGTTCTTCTACCACTCCTCTTGCTGGTATGTGTCCAGCTTCTTCAAGCTGCTCCTTAGCCTGGAATTTCCCTTCATCTGTTTCCAACTTAACTTGTTGGATGTGCATGCCCTGCACTATCACCCTTCTCTCCAAGGCTTCAATCTATTTGCACAGATCAACAAGACTCACGTTGTCTGTCTCTTCTTCAGTTTCTTCTGCTGCAAGCTCCAATGCTATAGTCATTTCATCTTCCTGGCTGAAAATTTTGAGCCATTCCTTATAATGATCTTCTTCCCCTTCTTGGGTAGTCTCTAACATCTTCTCCATTTCTCCTTTGACAATTGCAGCTGGTTTTCTTTCTCTTGCTATTGTTGCTTCATTGACAACACAAACTTTGGCCTCCTCTAGGATGAGTGGCAGGAATATTCCAATTCCCCCAATCATCAGAAGATTTCTTTGATCTTCCTTCCCTGCCAGCTACTCTGTCGGCTCCTCTAGCTGATCTAAACTCACCTCTGAGTTCAAGAGACTTTCAAATAGTCTCACTTCTATTCCCATGCCTACCTAGCAAATTGGAAACTTTCTGCTGCCCTCCTGGTAGTCCATGAGATCCCGCAGTGACCTCGTCTTATTTCCATCTTGGAAACATGAAATTCCCTAGCTTTCTTCTTGAAAGTCTATGAGATCCCGCAGTGATCTCATCTCATTTCCCTCCTGGAAATTTGGAATTTCTTCTCTGATCTCTTGGCAGTCTCTGAGATCTTCAGCTGATCCCATGTCATCCTCACTACTGAGGTTTTTTTCAGCCCCTGGTTCATAGACCTGAACCATCTCCTATGGTCCGTTGAGGTTTTCAGCATGCCTCAAACATCCTCTTAACAACCTCCATTGTCTTCTGGCCAATAATTCTCTGACTGTCCATTTTAACTTTGTCTTCATGGGCCATCCATATACCCATCACGACCTTGCATCCTGCTGCATCTACAATTCAAGTTCATCCATCCTTGCCCTTATCTCAGCAAGCTCCATGTCCCATTCAACATTCTCCTGTTGCTGGTGGATCTTCTTCCCATCATGCACATGAACTTTAGTAGTCATTCTTCCCACTATCTATCTGTCCTCCTGATAGATCTGCTACTGTCATTCTGCAACCCTGGGTGCTTCCAACGTCCCCTACACAGTTGACCAGACTGTCTTCTTGACTGTTGCGTTCCTGCAAACAATCATCACAGAGATCTGTCTTCTTGACTGTTGCGTTCCTGCAAACAATCATCACAGAGATCCCAACACTCTGTCTTCCTTTGCCTTCTCTTTTCCTGAAATATACAAACATATATTCGGGCTTTGATACCATCTTTGGCGTAGATCCCCCTGCCTCAGCAGATTCTGCGCGACCTCTCGGTCTAAGGATCGTTCAAATTCATCTTCTGAGCCGAAGCAACTCTTTTTATTCCCTGTTGAAATATTCAATCTTTAATCCACTGGTCCTTCGTGAAAATCCACCTACACAAGCATGCAACCAACATGAGATTCCACCTACACATAGCCTCATCACGACCGCGACCTTTTCCCGAAATGGAAATTTT
>CBVK0101571353.1:0-12225 GCA_900067695.1 Picea abies | reverse complement strand
TTTTTTTTTTTTTTGGATTATTATTGTTTTTTGGGGTGCTTTATGGTGTTCATCCCCTGCACCCAGGAGTCTACATATAGTTTTGTTATTTTCCCTCTCTGCCAAGGTCGATATCTATTATTCCATGAGATTTTGTTGGTGCTTCAGTGATGGCATGAAAGAAAATAGTTGCATGCAAAATTGTTGGAGGATTATATGTGAAATTACAATATTCATTGTTTTTTTGTTAGAATAAAGCATATGAAGGCTACATTTATATATCATGTATGGTTAGATGTGTCGATCTGACATTACATGTTTTTTCTCCTCTACATAGATTGTTGTGTGCATGATCAATTTGTGTTGTGCTTGAGGTATGATATGTACAACAAAGATTCTAGAAGATTATATTTGGATGTCTGGAAGCATGTCTGGGTAGTTTGCCACAGAAAAACAAAAACGTGTATCATGGGCACAACAGTCTATGTAGAGGATTCAGAATATCTATTTCCACCGATGGAATCATATCTAAATAATTTTCCACAGAAAATCAGAAATCTTTTAGCTACGACCATGCAATTGCGTGATATTTTGTGGCTTGTAATATCTTTTGGGTAGGGAAAAAAAATTACATGTTTACGACCATGGATGGAGAAGCCCAAAGGTTCATAATTTTTCCTATCTTCTAGATTGTTCATTGAGTCTGTTTAACTATCTGTACATATTTCTTGTCCTGGGATACATACCATCTTCCATTCATGTTCATTGTGTTTTGTGCATTCCCACATTCAAACAAACAGAATAGGTGGAGAAAACGAGGGAGTCTTGACTACATTGGTTGAAGAGGATATAGAAAGGTGCATGCTTGCACTGTTATTTCATATTGCATTGTTTTGTATTTCATTTATGATCTATATATGTGTTCACCTAGTTTATTATATGTACATGCTGCGTACCTTCATACATGGTAAGTTATCTTCATTACATGCCTTCCTACATACTAACCTTCTTCATGTTAATTTTCTTTTCACTGCATTGGTACATTTAAACAAACATAATAGTTGGAGATGGTGATGGGATTTTTGGCAGGTAAATAGACATGTTTCTCTTTCTTTTAGATCTCTGTATTCATACTAGCTTGCCTTCATGTCCATTGCATATTAGACATTGCTGCCTTCAAAAAAATAGGTTGCTTAGAGATGGAGATGAATTGTTTTGTGCAACAATAGAGGGTTTTGTGGTACAATATTCTAAAATGTATACCAAGTGTGGTGGTAAATTAAATATACAAACTGGGTGGGGGAATATAATATTATACTTGAAAATGATGGCTTGGCACCAATGGGCCTTTCAGCCCTCCCTATTTATACTTTTTCCATTTTCTATTATTCCTTTTGTTTTCTAATTCATCTTCTCAGTGTGCTTTCCAAAAATGCCTTGGTGCGTTGGTTGGCAGACTAACGGTTTCACATTCATGGTCGCACTTCTACATTGTTCCATAGTTAACTACTTTCTCAATTGTAGGTGTCGGGCTACCAGTTTTAACATTGCTCCCCTGCCTTTTGGGTGTTCACGATATACATATTGGCCATGGTGGCCCGCCCCCACTCCCTGTTTACTATCAAACATTTGTCCAGTTAAAAAAAATAGATGCATACAATTTTACAATTATTTAGTCCTTATGATGGACAATATACAATGCATATGTTTGTTTAGTCCTGATGTTCATCTTCACATGCTTGCATCAGAAAAAGTTGGACTAGTGACATGGGCATGAGCAGTCATTCATCCTAGAAATCAGCAGACTGACAAGGAAAAATGTAAGGATGCATACACTATGATCTTAATATGTTTACTAAACAAATATCCTCGGGTATATATTCATCTATGGCATGGTGGTTATGATGATTATGACTACAATACATGATTTGCATCTCGCAAGAAGTATCAACAAGTACAAGTGAGACACCGAACGTGATGCATGTTCTGTAGACTAAGAGGCGTGGTTGCAAAACTCTTTCTCCATAGTTCATCGAAGCTATGCATGCACTTGTAGATTTATTCCAGTCAAAGAAGAATAAAAAAAATAAAAATAAAAAAATAACATGCACACTACCATTCACTTTAGTTTTCCTATTCAAAAATTGTCACCAGGTCTAGAGTTGTAACATCCAAAGTACTATCAACAGAGGGCTTGAATAGTCGTCGAATTGGACAAGTGTTTGCCGGGGACATAATGGTCATCTATAGAACCTACTTGCACAAGGAAAACAAAAGTAGATCTATTATGCCTGCTAACATGATAGACAAGGAGGCCATGATGACAGTGACATTGACTATTCTTCCATAATTTGTCCAGAAACATGCAGAAAAGATATTGTCAGGTAATGGGATATCCATTACAAATTTTAATATATTTCCAAAAACAGTATATGATCTTGGTGATTGTGATCGAATTATTTCCGTGAACAAAACAAGCATTGTGGAAAAAATGTCCATTGTTTGTTTAGAATATCGTTTCCTCCCGGACTCGAATATCAGCCATCTTACATAGAGCACTGATATTTATCCAATCAGAATGATTGGCGCATCTTTCACATTGGCAAGAAAACTTGGCTTGCAACACATTCTCCATATAAAGGATGGAGAGACGGGCAGTGACAAGGAAATGGTACCACTTTTCATATCCAGTTTTGTCCTTAACTTTCACATGTGCATGTATATCGGGTAAGTTACACAAATATTACACTGTTCCATTTTGTAGCTACAATTGTTCGACACATATTCAAATTTGTTCTCATCAATTGAACAACAATTGCATAAAGGCCTGATTCCACTTATGTTGTTCAAAAATATAACAAAGAAAATGGATGTTAGAGAAAGGATATTTTGGACAACCTAGACAGCGTTTGTAACAGAGTTGTGAGAAGATATAGTAGAGAATTTGAAGAAACTAGCTAGATCTACAACTATTGTGTGTATACATCCACAAAATCATCCTCACCTTACTTATAGAAATAGCCTTCAACAAATTTCTGCAGCCTACTTATTTTTTTTTATTTCTTTTTAAGGGAAGGTGGGGGGTGGGTGCATTTGTGTATTATATTTTTCAATGTATTGATTTCTATGCTCGCATTCCCAGGTTGAAGGTGTTTTAGTTGTAGCCAATGTGTACTCGACCCCCTTTGAACTTGTATGTTCAAAATGCAACTCTCTTGCTTATGCCTTCACATTGATAAGTGATGATACAATTGATTGTCTATGATGCGGTGAAAAATGTCCATATATATGTGGACATTGCGTGAATGGTGTGATCCAAACCATCGGAAACACAACCATTCATGGTATGGTTAGGTAGCCTCTGTTACAAAATGTGCTTCCTAAGTTGACAGAGTTGTCATATGAAACGTATCTATAGAAAAAGGAAATCAATGTGTACATGCTATGGGAGCTTCGGATACACAACAAATTCACCTTAAATGAAGATAATGCAATTTTGCATATCGACCGAAGAAGGGAAAAAAATATATATATCAAGCTTTGGAAGGAAACAAAAATACCTCATGTGTCTCTGCAATATTTATTCAACATCCAGATGAGTGTTCGTCGGACTTGGCTAGTTGGGATTGCATGTGCATAAGATTGTTTGGTCCAAAAAATGGGAAGCATGGTAGCAAACCCCATATATCCCATGGTCCCGATTATTTTCTACTGGGAACATATACTAGATGCAAGATAAAATGAATGTGGAGATGCCTTTTCTTTATATATCAAATTGTTTGGTGCAAAGGTCGATGGGTCTTGCTCTATGGAACCTTTTGGGAACTTGATTGCGGCCTGTTTGAAGTTTGGTTGGTTCTTGGTTGTGTGCTTCATCTCTCAATTTGTATACAATGAAAATCCAACTGTTGTTCGGAGGACACAAAAAAATATAATTGAATTTTTTAGTCAGCTAGCAGCTTGGCCCAAAGATCCGCCTGAAAAATTCTATGGCTCTGTGATGCAAATGTAGTATGTGGCTTGTTTTAGCAGATTACATTAATCGATGAACTTGGTAAAAATACTATCTGGGAATAATTTGAAATCAACGAATATATACTGTGCGAAGTGCAATTGTGCTATCATATCAAGAAGAGGACCTTAAAATTCAAATTCGTCGTTGTTTTAGCATTTTTTCTTAATTGGTGAACTCAGTACAATTAATGTCCTGGAATAATTTGAAATGAACAAATATATACTGTGAAGAGTGAAATTGTGCTATCATATGAACAAGAGGCCCTTCAAATTCAAATTGGTCCTTTTTATACTTGTGGTGATAGAATTTAAAAAAAAAAATATTTCCTTTCTTTCATTTTTTTAAAAATAAGCGATTTAACATCCTTTAATAATTTAATGTAATTCAATTGTTCAATATCAATATTTAATATTAGTAATTTAGTATTTGAAAATAATGTTTTTAGATAATGTTAGATAGGATGACCATCTGTAAACAATTGCAATCTTAAATCGGCCAGTCCTGGGGTCCTGTCGATTTGTATGTCCCGGAAATCTGAGCGTTGTTTGGAGGAAACAGGACAATAGAAGTGCAATGTTGAGAAAACCAACCCGCAAGTCAGCCTGTCAATTTGTATATCATAGAATTATGGGTTCTATTTGTAGGACACAGAACAATAGAGACTCAATTTTGAGCTCGCTAGGCCGAGAACCCATGATCCAAAAAGTTCTTAAGTATGGAATGATGGATCCACATATGCTCTGTAAAATCTCATGTCGATACTTTATAAAAGTACAAGTTTGCTATGTATTTCTCGTTTTTCGGAAAACTTTTATATCCCTTGCCCGACAAAATTGTACAAACTTTCTTGTCTAATTAAATTATGCAATATCAATATTTAATATTAATAATTTAGTATTGAAAATAATGTTTTTAGATATGTTAGATAGTTGATAGGGATTACCATCCGTGAACAATGGAAAACTTGAACCTACCAGTCCTCGAGTCCATCTATCAATTTGTATATCGCAGAACTCCAAGTGTTATTTGGAGGACATAGAACAATGGAAGTGCAATGTTGAGCCAACCAGCCCACAGGTATGCTTCTCAATTTTTATATCGCAGAATTGTGGGTGCTTTTTGTAGAGCGCAGAACAATAGAGGCCCAATTTTCAAACCGCCAGCCACAGAAGCCGTGATCCAAAAAGTGGCTAAGTATGGAATGGAAGATCCATACATGCTCTATAAAAAATTCATGTCCATAGTTTATAAGAGTACATACTTAGTATGTATTACTAGTTTTTTGGAAAACTTCTAGGTCTGGAAGTTGGAGGATTCACGACTTCAGATTTCACTTACTTTTATATCGCCATCCTGATCGACCGCTTGTCCGTTTGATATTGTAATAAATGAATATAAACTGGACCAAGTCCAATTTTTCTTTGACATGAACACGAGGACCTTAAAATTCAAATAGCTGGAAAGTCCACTTGTGAATTTGTATATTGCGAAAATGTGGATGCTATTTGTAGGGAACGAAACAATAGAGGCCCAATTTTGAACCTGTCAGCCTGAGAATCTGGCATCCAAATAGTGGCTAAGTATGGAATAAGGGATCTACACATTCTCTATAAAATGTCATTTCCATAGTTTGTAGAAGTAGATATTTACTATGTATTTCTCGCTTCCTTTGAATGTTGTTTATAAGACACAGAACAATAGAACTGCAATGTTGAAGGAACCAGTCTACAACTTCACCTATTCATTTGGATATCACGGGACTATGGGTTCTATTTGTAGGATACAGAGCAGTAGAGGCCCGCCTAACCGAGAACCCGCAATCGAAAAAGTGGCCAAGTATGAAATTCAGGATCCGTACAAAATCTATTAAAACCTCATGTCCATACCTTGTAAGATTTCATACTTAGTATGTATTACTCATTTTTCGAAAAACTTGCACCTATGGAAGTTGGTGGATTCATGACTTTAGGTTTCAATTTCCTTTAGATGACCAGCCTGACCAATCGCTTCTCCATTTGATATTGTAAGAAACAAATATAAAGTGTCCCAAGTCCAAATTTTCTATTACAGTAATACGAGGCCCTTAAAATTGAAATAGTTCGCAAATCTGCTTGTCAATTTGTATATCGCAAAACTGTTGGTGCTATTTATAGGGAACGGAACAACAAAGACCCAATTTTGAGCCAACCAGCCTAAGAACCCATGATCTAACCCATGAAATCGTGATCCAAAAAGTGACCAGGTATGGAATGAGGCCTGTGTCCATGCTCTATAAGATCTCATGCCCATAATTTATAAAATTACATACTTGGTATGTATAACTCATTTCTTGCGAAATTTTGTAGGTGCGAAACTTGATGGATACACGTGTTCAAATTTCCACCCATTTTTATATCAGCAGCCCGACCGACCTCTTTCTCGTTTCATATTATACAAAAATTTTGGAATGTAAGTTTTTGATAACACAGGTTTTTCTTTGAAATAAGATATTTCACATCCTTTTATAATGTTATGTAATTAAATTATACAATATCAATATTTAATATTAATACTTTAGTTTTGAAAATAATATTTTTTTGCAGTGTTACATAGTTCATAGGGATCACCATCCATAAACAATCACAAGGTTGGGCCCACCAGTCATGTATTCCATCTGTGAATTTGTATATGGCAGAAGTTTGAGTGTTGTTTGAACGACATGGAACAATAGAAATGCAATGTTGAGCAAGCTAGCCTGCAATTCCACCTGTCAATTTGTATATTACAGAAGTCTTGGGTGCTATTTGTAGATAACGGAACAATAGAGCCCCAGTTTTGAGCCCACCAGCCCGAGTACTCGCAATCCAAAGATTGGGTTAAGTATGGAATGTGGGAACAATGAAATGCCTGAGTACCCCGCAGGTCCACTGGCCAATTTGTATATCGCAGAATTTTGAATGTTATTTGTAGGCCACAGAATAATGGATTCCCAATTTAGAGCCCACCAATCCAAGAACCCACGATCCAAAAAGTTCCTAAGTATCGAATTTGGAATCCGTACATGCTCTATAACACCTCAAGTTCATACTTTATAGTACATATTTAGCGTGTATTACTCGTTTTTCTAAAAATTTCTAGTTTATCTTTTCTCTTTACTTGTCCTTCTTGAAATGCAGGTTCCTGCATAGGCAGATTTAACATTGTGTTTCTATTGTTCCTCCCCCTACAACTAGCACCTAGACTTCCACAATTTAAAAATTTGCAAACAAACCCCCTTTCATCTCGTATGCTTTCGCTTTTTGTTTACCTGGTCCTTTTTCCAAATGTCTCATGCTTTTATATACAAAACCCTAGGTTAAAAATATTCAAATTTCCCTCTTCCTGTTGCTCATCCATTGTTCCCCTACTCACAAACAGTAGCCGAAATTCTGCCACATAGAAATTGATGGTCGATATATGTCACTGAGATGCAATATGACCATCCTAACCCTTCTTCTACCCTTCTTATTTTGTAACCTGCCTAACTGCTTTCCATACTTAGGTATTTCTTGGAATCGATTTTGTGAGTTGGTTGGTGCCTCACCACAATTCACCATCACTTCTTCCTTCGTACTTGTTTCCAAATATGCAATAATTAATCTTTAATGCTAGTAGTTCATCCTGCAGGAACCATTAAGATTGTCATTAATGTCTAGAAGTCTGAAGAAGATTTCTCATTACTACGAATTAAACTAAGATTTGCACACAAGTATGTTATCCTTTCCAAGTATTCATTTCAAACATGATGCAATCTGTTTTTTTTGCACCGTAAGAAAATTCTAATTCTTAATCTCTCTTCGCTGTCACTGCCACCTTCACACCTTTTTTTCTAATTATGAAAATAGTGAGTTGTGATGGTGATAGGTCATTTCACATGAACACTAGAGATTGTCATTGATCAGTGAAAGGCTTGAGGAGATATTCCATTGATACACATTAAAGAATAATTTGTGGAGGGTTATATTATCCCTCCCCGATTTTCATTTCAAATATCATATCCAGAAAATGGAAATTCTTGTTAAGTTGTGGCGGTAGTTCCATCCAGATACAGTAAACACATTGGGGCATAATGGCCAAAGGCTCCACTATTCTAGGACATATTCTTACTACTCATCTCCTTGCTCTCGAGAAAAAAAGGAGATGGTCCCTTGGTACACCAAGAGATATATTTCAAGACAAAGAATTCCAAGGCAACCCTTCCTATTCAAAGAACCTGCCCAGTTGCATTCATGGCTGGTATAGAGGTTGATTTCATGAATACTGAGCCGGAAGAAGATGATTTGATGAGCGATGATATGGCAAGGGATGATGGAAATGCAGAGACTCTTCCTACTACTATGCCCAAATTGAAATAAACCATAATGGGCGAAACTTCCCACCTTGGTGATGGCAGTCCTTATTATCACTCAGTTTGTAGTTTGGGTCATAGGCTGAAGGATAGAGAACAAACTGGCGTAACATGAACCTTTCCCACCTAATGCCACCTCGATGGGGAGGTTCTTTATGTTTAGGGAGGTTAGCCTAGGGGAGACGTCCCCGACAACCTGGGGTTTGAAGAGGCAGAAGGTATAAGGTCAAGTTTTAGAGTTCCCTCCTCACAGGTTACCACCAATGTCAGATAGTCTGGCTAATCAGCCAATAAATGAAGTGTATGCCCTGTTTAAAACACCTGCCTGAAACAAGGCAACAACAACAAAATATATATATGCAATCTATAACTCAAAGGGTTAGTACTTCAATAACTATCTGATATTATTCAATAAGAAATGTAATGCAATAGATATAAAATGAAGTCAACGTTTTGTCAATTATCTATGAAAGACCATCAATTCATCAATATCTATAGAGATGACTAAGACAACTATATGTCCAATCAACACTTTGCTCAATAAATGCTTGAAATCATCACTTAATTTCTTATATTCAACTTTTGTTGCGTCAAGATGAGATAATCAACTATGACGTCATCCCTAATTAGGTTAGTTTTGTTAGTTAGGGTTTCAAAATTATAGTTTTGAAAGTAGTTTTGTACACTAAGAATTCAATGTTTGAGGTTAAATATCAGTGCCTTGGGGTATATGGAGTCAAACGATAAGGGAGCAAGGTCTTGAAAGGATGAAGGCTTAAATACTACAGGGAAGGGTTTTAGAGTGTTGCAAAGGCAGGGCCCTAGAATCAAAACCCTAGGGGAAAGAGGCTCACTCTGATGTTTCTTAAGCAAGGCCTCATGCTCTTTCCTCCTTCTTTAGGTCAACTTGGGAAAATGGCTAACATAAAGAAATAAGTCTAAGGGAGAAAGTGTTGTAAGGACAAGGCTTTCAAACCCTAGAAGATGAAGACCCTAGGTGTAGATAACCTAGGCCTAGGACGTCACCCTCTTTCAACCTATAAACTTCAACACTAGCTCAAAGGAAGAAGCAAGATAAGTGTAGCAAAGGCTAGGCTTAATCCATTTTCTTCAATGGCTAAAAATCTCTCTCTAAGGGGACATGTAACAATGAACTACTTGTGTGCTTGTTACCTAGGGTTTTAAATCAGTAATATAATAAGCAAATGCAAGAAATTATACCTACAACCATTCAATTAAGAAGTTTTGTAAGAAAATTTACTTACATATCATGAAGAGAAGCATAAGAAAACCCTAGTTGTAAACCTTCCTTGAGAGAAATGCCACAAATGCCAAAAATATCCTTCCAATAGCAAGCGTGCCTCACTTAGACAACAAATCTACCCAAGAAGGGTGCAAAAAATCAGACCTCACAAGTGTGAGTCAATTGTGTTATTGTCAAAATGAGGGAAAACAACCTCAATTTGTATCATCTAATGACCTTTAATTAAAATTAGGTCATTAAAATAATCGATAAGGCTAATAACTAAAAATCATATTGTTTTACATTAAATTGCTAAAACAAAACCCTAAATGAGCAATGAGCAAGACACATAGCCCCTTTGAGGGAGACGTTGGCCCTTTTTAGGGAAAATCACAACACTAGATGACAACCGTTGGCTCTCTCTAGGTCTCCAAACTCTGCCACACATGCCAAACTGCCATGCGCAGGAGGTGACGTCAAGGGCCTCTAGAGGATGTCCTGGTCAACAGAGGGAGACGTTCCACCTGTAGTGGGTCAACCCCCAAGGGTTGGGCTCAACCAAGGCGTCTTGGATGAAAATGTCCTTCTTCTCTCATGCAAAGGCTTGACCAATCACTGTCCTGTCTCTACCCCTAATGAAGTCCCAAAAACCATCGGATGGGCTCTTCAGCTCCATGGAGGTTCGAACTAATCATCTCCCCATGTGTACCGGTCCACTTGGTACCTGTCCGTCGGGCATGGTCCTGCACATCAAAAACTTTTCCCTCCATGGGCTCATTAGTCCTCGGTATCATAGTAATGTCAATCATATTTCATCATTAATTTTATCAAATGCATGTATAAAACCCCTAGCATATCATCTAATAGCTTAAAGACATTACAATGACCTACTATACAAAGCTGAAGAAAAAGACAAAATACAAAGCTGAAGCAACTTCTGGAACCTAGCCCCGAAAATTCTGACAATCTCAGGCTACGTTTGTTTTATGCCTTCAATCCCTTTCAGCAATGATTGTATATATTCTATTTTCATGGCCCACTTTTCAAGGAAAATTTCTTCAAAAAGGTCCATAGATGTGATGCTGGTAGCTGGAAGATTATCATACCATCTTCTAGCCCCTCCATGCAGAGAGGTAGAGAAGAGTTTCATTACCAAGTCTTAAGCTTCCTGATAGGGAAGTATTGAAAGAACTCCCAAAATTTTCTCATGTGAGACTCGGGACACTCTCCATTGATGCCATCAAATCGAGGGAGGAAATCCTTATAGAGAGGAGGCATTTTTCTGGCATATCTCAGGATTTTACTCATGTCCAAAGGCTTGTAGATCCCTGCATCCCATTGTGAAGTCATAGTTGGCTTCATCATTAGTGGAGTCAATAGATAATTTGCTTGAAACTATCAAAAATAGGGGAAAAAGTCTAGTGGAGTCGCCAGGTAAGCTTGTAAGAGAAAGGTCTTTGAGGCAAGGCTTACCAAAAGATTTGTCATTGAGAAAGATTGACTCAGTGTTTCTCGACAACGGTGCTAGAATGTTATCGCACAGTTTGTAGTTTAGTTCATAGGCTAAAGGATAGAGGACAAACTGGTGCAACAAGAACCTTCCCCACCCAATGTCACCTCGATGGGGAGGTTCTTTTTGTTTAGGGAGGTTAGCCTAGGGGAGACATCCCTGGTAACCTAGGGTTTGAAGAGGCAGAAGATACAAGGTCAAGTTTTAGAGCTCCCTCCTCACAGGTTACCACCAATGTCAGACAGTCTGGCTAATCAACCAATAAAAGAAGTGTGTGCCCTGTTGAAAACACCTACCCGAAACAAGACAACAACAACACAATATATATATTTGTAGGCTATAACTCAAAGTATTAGTACTTCTTTGACTATCTGATATTATTCAATAAGCAATTGTAAATCAATAGATATAGAATGAAGTCAATGTTTTGTCAATTAGCTATAAGAGATCATCAATTCATCAATATCTACCAATATGACTAAGCCAACAATGTGTCCAATCAATGATTTATTCAATAAAAGATTCAAATCATCATTTAATTTCTTATATCACAGTTTTTCTATGCCAAGATGAAATATTCAACTATGATGTCAGCCTTAATTAGGTTAGCAATGTTAGTTAGGGTTTCAAAATTTAAAGTTTTAAAGGTAGTTTTGTACACTAAAGCTTCAATGCTGGAGATCAAATCAGTGCCTGAGGGTATGTGGAGTCAAAAGGTAAGGGCACAAGGTCTCGAAAGGATGATGACTCAGAGACTAGAAGGTAGGGTTCTATGGTGCTGCAAAGGCAGGGCCCTAGAATCAAAACCCTAAGGGAAAGAGGCTCACTCTAGTGTTTCTTAAACAAGGCCTCATGCTCTTTCCTCCTTCTCTAAATCAACTTGGCAAAATGGCTAGCCTAAAGCATAAGTCTAAGGGAGAAAGTGTTGCAATAACAAGGCTTTCAAACCCTAGAAGGTTAAAACCCTAGGTGTAGGCAATCTAGGCCTAGGACGTCTCCTCTTGTCAACTTATAGACTTCAACGCTAGCTCAAAAGAAACAAGAAAAGTGTAGCGAAGGCTACGCTCTATCTCTTTCCTTCAATGGCCGAAAAATATTTCTCAACAAGGGGA
>CBVK0101571350.1:0-13174 GCA_900067695.1 Picea abies | reverse complement strand
ATCATCTGGTTGTCTTTGAGGGAAATGCTTTGGCGGAGCCTAGAAATGGGCTCTACCTCAAGAGGTATTACTCGTAGGTGGGTTGCCTTGGGTGAATTATTGTACATATGTATAGTTTTTTTTTCATGTCTGGTGGAATCAACAACTAGTTGGGCACGTGCTCGCATTACACGTGGCCGTGTTATCCAAATTCTACCACTATAACCTCTAGGTGTGCCCACGATGCCCCTTACGTGACACACATTGTAAGTCGGGGGGAGTTGAACTCGAAACCCCATGGAACTTCATTTTCATGGCGCTTGCCAATTGAGTTGCCCCCCCGGGGGCTTGTACATATGTATAGTTATTATACAATTAGTTTTTGTCTTTTTGTTTTATGGACATGTCGTTATTTATGTCATCTTTTTCTCTTTGGCATATGTCAAGTGAATCAGAGGTGTTCGTTGGGTTCGTGGATGACACTAGCTGACACACTCAGAGGCTTGCTTCCACAGCTTGGGTGATTTTCATGCCTCAAGGACAATTGCTATATTCTGGAGGTATCTGTCTAGGTGATGCCACATACAATGTATCCGAGTACATCACAGTGATAGAGTTTCTTGGTGACGCTCTGTCGCAGGGTATCTCTCACCACCGGGTCTACTTAGATGCACAACTGGTTGTGTCCCAGTTAAATGGGGTTTATCGTGTTTATGATCCTACTTTACACCGAAAGTTCCTTAGGGTATGTCTCTTAGAACATTGCTTTGATTACATTATGTATATTCATGTTCCTAGGAGATTAAATCAAATAACATATACTCTAGCTAATCAAGTATTAGATTGGCGCTCTTCCGATCTCACGTGAATCAGAGGTGTTCGTTGGGTTCGTGGATGACACTAGCTGACACACTCAGAGGCTTGCTTCCACAGCTTGGGTGATTTTCATGCCTCAAGGACAATTGCTATATTCTGGAGGTATCTGTCTAGGTGATGCCACATACAATGTATCCGAGTACATCACAGTGATAGAGTTTCTTGGTGACGCTCTGTCGCAGGGTATCTCTCACCACCGGGTCTACTTAGATGCACAACTGGTTGTGTCCCAGTTAAATGGGGTTTATCGTGTTTATGATCCTACTTTACACCGAAAGTTCCTTAGGGTATGTCTCTTAGAACATTGCTTTGATTACATTATGTATATTCATGTTCCTAGGAGATTAAATCAAATAACATATACTCTAGCTAATCAAGTATTAGATTGGCATATTGCACACACATAAAAAGAAGCACACACATACACATGTACATACATTTGTAAAGAAATGTGATCCATGAGACATAAAGATGTAAACACACACACACACACACATATCCATAAATGTCAGAGTACATCGATGGATGCAAATGCCTCAAAAATATAAATCTGGTATACATCGCGGGGCTTATGCCATCAAAAATATACAAAAGAGTGCCCTCAGAACATAAGTGGTCCATCCTATCTAAGAACAGGGCCTGTTGGCCCTGCCATAGTGAACAACGACGTTTTCCAAACGCCAGTAGAGTTGGACCCAGGTCCGTGGGACCCCAACTACGTGAGGCTGCATCGATGGTGAGAGATCCTCGATCTCGGCCATGGGAATTGCACGAGTGAGTGCGGTGAGGTTCTTCTCCACCCGTCTCAAAACTCTCTCAACCTCTCTGACTGGAGGTCCCCTTGTTGCTACTGCTGGTACTGCCTCTGGTCGAGGACGTCGCCTGATCCTTGAGAAGTCTGCCAGATGCATAGGTCCAACATCTTTACCTAACAGATACATAGTTGTCAGATACTCTGGTACACATAAAAATGATATATATAAAAAGAAAATAAAAATTTAAATAACTTAAAAAAAAACATACCTATCTCTCCTTGCTCCTCTCCAGGAGGTACGAGCATGTCCAAATCCTTGGAAAAGTTTATTCCGACATAGGGGTAGTCCTTTATTGCCGGAATCTTCCATGCCCACCAGTCAAAAAATGTATCATCGAAGGTGTCTATGGTCCTTCCTCTCCCTTGTCACGACAATAATGTCGCCCACCTACACACTGCTGGGAAGGAGGCCACATGCCCCCATACTGTCTCTCGTGGACTCATGTTGGGTACCCTCTCGAAGAAGAATGGGCATAAAATGGTACCAAACCCAAATTTTTTGTTACTTCACCCTCGACACTCTGTGAGCTGTCTCTTCATGCAGTCAAGCATGGTCATGCTCCAGTAGAACACGTGCATTTAAGAACTGTACCGCACAATACATGTGCGCTCGGGAGGCCTGATGTAAGGCCACAGATCTAGTGATCTGCCCAATGAGTAAAACTATCACTTTTAGTGATAGGTTGGTGATCTTGCAGATTGGCACCTGAGAACCTACTTTCTCAATGTTGGCCTCACAATGCAGTCCGATCAGCTTGGCGATGTTATGAGGCCCAGGGGGAAATGAATGCAAGTTGACTGGTTCCCCTCTCCTCAAGAGGCTAGTCAGAAAGTATATGTCCTCAATCGTTGGAGTCAACGACTGCCCCTCAAGCATAAACGCCTCTGCGTTGGGGTGCAATTAATCCACCAAGGAATTCAGTAGCCTGGGTTGTGTCCTCATGAGTGGACACCAGAAGAACTTCCATAATCCACATTGTTTCAATGTGGTGATAGCAGAAGGGTCCTCATCGACCAATATATCAATGTCTTCATGCTCCCTCTCTCTCCAGTGGACATACATCTTATCAAATGACAAGTTCATGGAGGGAGTTAGCTCTTGTATTTTCATTTTTTTTATGTTATTGAGGGTGCACACGGGTTGTCTTGGACACAGTTGTGTATGCACGCAGACAGATTTTTTTCTGCCCATGGACATACGCGGGATTTCCTTAGACAACCCATGTACACATAGGGCCGCCCTTTTTTAGGAGGGTGCTCCCCCCAAAAAACTAAAAGAAATGCATGAAAGAAGTATGGAAATGCAAGAGGGGTTGGTTTGTACTTACTTGGTCCAAGTGGAAGTTTGTTTCGTCCTCTGAAGATCCCAGAATCAACTCTTTTAGCAAAGGGGTCTTTTTATCTTTTTGGTTAATTCTCAATTTGCAATGGTGAAAATGAGCTGTTAACTTCTATTTATAGACCTTTTTGGCTTTTTTTGCCACTTTTTTGAACCTTTTTGTCGTTTTTTCTGGCTTGAAAATCATTTAATGTGGTTCTTGATTTTCTCATTGGATGTTACGACACACTTTGATTTTAGTTTTGGTGACTTTTTGGGAGATGGGTCACTTTTAAAGGTCCTTTGGTAAAAGTTGTTTTTTCAACTTTTTGCATTTAAGTTAGGATTCCACCTCCACTTTCTGCATCTCGTTGTCTTTTCTGCTTTTCCATAGGATCAATCCCACCAAACTATGGTACATAACCATCATTGTTGCTTTAGAAGTGCCGTGGTGAAGTGGTAGAGCCTACCTCTACATGGATTCCCTAGGTAGATCCTGGTTTCATTTTGGCGTCCATGCCGCCGTTAATGACTTTATGCTCGAGAGGCCTTTTAGTTCTATCATGATTACGAGATTGAGCCTCATACATCTGATGTGTAATCATTCTTGGCCTCACCCTTGAGACTCCCAAAAATGAGTCTTCTTTAAGCCCTTTTCAGACTCTCTAAACATGAAAAGATTGCTGAGTGATCTTGTTGTCCTTCACACTCACCAAATTAAAACTTGAAGGCATGTCTGTTTGGTGGTAGTTTACCCCTTTTTCGGTCTGGATGGTCAATTTTACGAACAAAGGTATACTCTAGGAGCTTCGGTTTGCTAGAAGAGTATTCACAGGTATAATTTTAACCCTTTTTTGGGCCCGAGGGACTAAATTTACGAAAAAGGAACCCCCACGGAGTTCATAGTTAAGCTCTTTTCAGACTCCCTAAAATTGAAAAGATCGCATAGTGACCTTTTTCCTTCACACTCGCTAAATTGGTCTAGAAGAACATACTATATGGAGTCCATAGTTAAGCTCTTTTCAGACTCCTTAATATTGAAAAGATTGTCGAGTGACCTTGTTCCTTCACACTCGTTAAATTGGTCTAGAAGTACACACCATATGGAGTCCATAGTTAAGCTCTTTTCAGACTCCTTAAAATTGAGAAGATTTCCGAGTGATCTTGTCTATGTCACACTCGTTAAAATGGTTTTGAATAGACGTCTTTTCGGTGCTAGTTTATCCCTTTTTCGAACCGACTAGACTATTTTCGAAAAAGGTACCCCAGTGGAGTCTTATTTTATGTTTTTTTCAGACTCTCTAAACGTGAAAAAACCACCGAACTTACCTTCTCTGGGCTCGTGAAAAATACATTGAAGGGGGTTTCATCATGTCCTGCTAATCACATTTGCATCTCTGCGTCTTTGGCCTAATTCTGACTTCATGTTTCTATCAACTGAACCTTTGAAGCATGCCTTATACACAATCCTTGTAGCACTTTGCCTTTGTGACCTAACACCTTGACCCATGGAGGAATTTTCCCTGAGTGTCCTTTTCCTACACATGTCTCCTTGACATGAACATTAGTGTGTTCCTTGTGCTTGGAACTAGTATGATTGCGACACTCGTTCCTCCTTTGTAATGTAGCATTCTTTTATTCCTTTTAAAGCTCGTTAAAAATATTGAAAAAGACAATAAAAATCAAATATACCCCCAAAAGGGGACAAGAAATATATTTTCTTTTTTGGCAGCACAATGAGTTGCCCTTGGAAAAAGCACATCCTTTTGTTTGTTCGTCAAGCATTGGGATTTAATATAACCTTAGGAAGATGTTCTCATTACATAGAGTTGAGTTCTCCTCCATTTGGTTATCCTTCCAAACACATGGAGAGTTTGTGTTGCCTCCTGCATCGTGAACTTATGTCAATTTCATGCTGCCTGAGTCTGATCATCAGTCGTGCTCTTGTCCAAGGGAAGTTTTACCCAGCCTGAGTCATCCTTTTTGCAGTTTGTTTGACCTCATGCCCGACCATCCCGAAAGTCCAATCAAGTCCTTCTTTGAAATCAATGAAGTTCTCTGCCTGATCACCGAGATCCTATTGTCTATCCCGACGAGCCGTCGAAGACCTCTGGGTAGTGAATTCGTACACTCACATTACACTCCTACCTGAGTTTTGAATATATTGAAGTTGTTTCTCAATCTCTAAAGGCCTCATCTCCAACCATTAGGTGTCATTGGCTTCTTGACGATGAATACTATACATGTATATCTTTGATTTTGAGATGTAGATCCACTATGTATTGCTCGTGGATACACTTTATATAGTTATATGACATGGAGTTGTAGTGTGCTTGATTGACAACCATGATTTATTTCATCTCGAGCATGGTTATTCTCGCCTCAGAGAGACAATTGTTATTTTTGTAGATGGCACCTTCCGAACTCTGGTCCTGGGCTCACTCCCTCTGTACATGGGTGAAGATTTTGTAATGTATTTCAGCCATCAAATTCTCTTTTGACCTCACACATTAGGGGGCATCTGTTATAACCCTAATTTTCTCCATACATGCATACCTGGTATTTGGCCATCTTACTTGCTATTTTTGCCAAGCCATCACTGAACAACTCTTCTTAAAAACACTATTTTTGAAGATTTACGCACCCTAAACCACTACTTACCGCGTACACACGCTTAATACACCACTAGAACCCACCTATGTATGCTAGCTGCACCATTACAACCCGCATATACTTGCAAAATTTGAAAAAATTAAAAAGTTGCAAGAAATTTGTTGAGATTATGGGCTATTGGGTAGTTTCCCAACTGATCCACTGCCTATGGCCCGTCACCCAACCAAATAACCATCCTTTTTACATATAAAAGGAGGTTTTGGGGTCTCATTCAGAACATAATCATAAGAACATGAAACTCTGCCCATTTCACATCCCCTCCTTGCCCCAAGAATTGCAGCCACCTTGTGAGATTTGCATCAGAATTTCCTATTCTACCCTTTTTTCTCCATCATAAGCCTATTCCATTTCCATAGAATAAGTGTGAGAGAAGAAAGATATGCATAGGCGCAGTTGGAGCTTGGTGAAGAGGATCCCAGACTAGGTTCATGGAGCAGTTGCCGACCTTGTTGTAAGTAAACATTGTGATATCAATAAAAGAAATATTTTTCCTGTCCCGAAATATGATGTGTCAAATGTTTGTATTCAATTTATGTTTCATTATAACATTTAACCCATGATTTATATATGAGATGCATGCTTGTAATTTCCTGTTTATCTGTTTGTGAATTGAATTCAACCTTGGGAGGAGGCTTGCAGTCAGTGGAGCTATCAAGTGTGAGAGGATCGACATCGGACGCAGAGTAAAAGGTAAAGTTACCTGATATTTTCACTTTGTCTTTTGTGTATGAATTTGGGGTATTTTCAGGGTAGTTAGAAAAGTAGGAGACTTTTAGACGGTTAGATCTGCCTACATGTTGAACCCTAGTGTAGTCCATAGGGGGGTTTTCCCACTATAGAAGAACTGGTTTCTCCATCCTTTGACAACTATTTCAACTCCTTATATATCTTTTAGCATCCTTAAAGACTATTGGCCAATAGTACCCCTGATGAAGTACTTTGGAGGTCGCTCTCTTGTCGGCAAGGTGGCCCCCACATGGACCATCATGGAAAGATCATAAAATGTAAAAGATCTCATCATCTCGTACACATATTCTAATAATAATTAGATTTGATCCAGTATGCAAGAGGTCACCTATGATCCATGAATAATTGGCACTGAGATTGTCAATTTTTTGTTTTTCTTGTGAAGAAAGGTGTTGCGGAAATTTCCCTGTGGCCAAATAATTTTCTATATCTGCAAACCATGGAGAGTTAGTAGAAATAACGAACATATGTTTATCAAGAAAAATATCATCTACAAGATCATTTTCACTTTCATTATGGATTCTAGAGAGGAACTCTGCAACGAGATTCGCCTTCCCAGACCTATCTATTATAGTGATGTTAAACTCCTACAGTAATAAAAGCCATCTAGTGATTCTACCATTGGTGATTGGTTTATTCATTAAGAATTTTATGCTAGAGTGGTCTCTGTGAATAAGGACTTCATAACCTATTATATAATGTTTGAATTTTTTTATGGCATACACAATAGCTAGGAATTCCTTTTCAGTGACAGTATAATTGAGCTGAGAGGGTGTCCTGTTTTTGCTTATGAAATAGATGGTAAATGATAGTTATCTTATTTTTTTCCCCTAAAACAACTCCAAGGGTTGTATCTAAAGCATCTGTACTAATGTGAAAGGGGAGGGTCCAATTGGCCCCTCTAAGTACTGGTGTTTTGGATAGTTTTTCCTTCAACTCCTTGAAGGAATTTTGGCATTGCGAGTCCCATACAAAATCAATGTCTTTAACAAGAAGTTTGAACATTGGTGCTGCAATCTTTGTAAAGTTTTCAATGAATCTCCTATAATAACCAACATGACCCAAAAAAATTCTTAGCTCTTTTTGTGATCATGGTGCTAGAAGATCCATGATGAATTTGATTTTGGCAGGGTCCACTTTGATACCTATACTAGAAATGTGATGCCCGAGAACAATACCTTCTTTTGATAACATTATGCATTTTTCATTACTTAAAGCAAGGAAAGCTTCCCGAAATCTAATCAAGACTTTTTTCAGATTATCAAGTGCTTCTTTAAAAGTATCGTTGTAGACAAAGAATTCATCCATATAGATTTCTACACATTTATCAATTAAATCAGAAAAAAATACCTAATATTTCCCTTTGGAATGTGGTGGGGGCATTGCATAAACCAAATGGAAAAATTCTATAGGAAAATGTCCCCCACGAACATGTGAATGTGGTATCTTATTGGTCTTCTGGTGCAATCTGGATTTGATTATGCCTACTAAAACCATCTAGGAAGGAAAAATATTTTTTTACCAAATAAGGTATCGAACACCTGATCGATAAATGGCAATGGGAAATAATCTCTCAATTTTTCTTTATTAAGTTCCCTAAAATCAACACATATTCTCCATTTACTATTTTTCTTGGGAACTATCACATGTGGTGAAACCCACTTGCTATCAAAGATTGGGTATATGAAGTTGGAATTAAATGATTTTTGGAGTTCTTCCTTCACAATATATTTTAGAGCAGAGTTCATGTGCCACTGTGGTTGTCGAACGAGTCTAGCATTCTCCTGAGTATAGATATGGTGTATGAAAGTCTCAGGGGGAATGCCACACATGTCTTTATAATCCCATGCGAATGCACCAAATTATTTTTGTAGCACCCAAATTAATTGTTTCTTTTTTATTTTGGTCCAGTTGAGAGTTTATGTTGATAAATTTACTCGAGCTTATCTCAACAAGAACACTGTAACGATCGAAACTTTATTTAATGGCTGACACATGAAGGGATGTTGAACTTGCCAAATCACAATTTTCCTAAAAAATATTACTAAAGATGAGATCGTATGGAGAGGACGATTCAAGATATTGTGCATAATATGTAGTGGAAATGAATTGATTTAGCAAATTATCTTCAGTTTGTTCTTTCAACCCCATAGATTCTTCAATAGTTAAAATGGGTTGTGTGGTTTCTTAATCTTTGTAGGGATATTCTATCTACAAGGAATATTCTACTACTAGTTTTGTAGGTGGATAGAGGATCACCTTCTTCATAGATGCCCCGTTTGATATAGTCATTTCCTTGGATCTACAACCAATGAAATCATCAGTCGTAGCTAATCAAGGTCTCCCGAGAATCAAGGGATGACCCTCCATGGTAGTCTTGGGATGAATAACCAAGAAATCCATGGGGTATTCCCATGAGTCCAAGGTGACAATGACATCATCTAAAACACCAATAAGATTAATTCAGGATCTATCAACTAGTTCAAGCACTGTGGGTGTGGGTGAGAGGCCATCTAATTGTAACATTTCCATAGTTATAATAGTCATAACATTTATTGTTGCCCCCATGTCAATTAGAGTGCTTTATATGGGAACATTTTTGGTATAAACAATGACTACATGGTTTCCAGGATCAACATATTTTTCCATTATAGATTTTCCGGACATTAGTTCAACTAGTTGACTTATAACTTGAATTGAAGGGGGATCTTTCTTTTTTCTCCCAGGTTTCTTAATACATAATTCCCTTATGGTTTTCATGTAAATATGCACATATTTTATTGCTTGTAAAAAGGGAATTTTCACACAAACATTTTTTAGTTCTGCTTCCAAGTCGAATTCAAGTTGAGCCACAGGTTTCTCTAAGGCAAACCTCTATGGGAAAGGAGGATTTTTGGGTGCCTAATGTTGATCTAAAGTCAAAATAGGAGATGTTTGTGTGGTGGTTACAATCATATCAGAAGGGGGGTTATCATTAGATGTTTGGATGTGATTTTCCTCCTCTTCAAGTTCTTCTTCAATGAAAACTGTGGGGTTTTCTGTCTGGAGGACCTTTCCCGACCTTAAATGTATGTATTTCAAGGGTATTGGGGTGATCACGTAAGTCAGAAAGGTATACAAATCAACATTGAAGGCATGTTGATCGATCTTATTATTTGGATTTGGGACCGATTAAGTTGGTAATTGTGTTGGTCTTGGAGGGTTTTGAGTTGTAGGTAACTGTAATTGTTGTGGCATTTGAGGAATTGTGGATTTACTTGTGATTGCATTGGAGGGTAAGGTGATGGAAACTTTGAATGAGTGGGATAAGGTATTTTTGGAGCCATATTTCCATAATAATTCCCTTTCCAACTTTGTTTCCAAGGAGGGTTTTGGGTAGGATGTTAAGGCATTTGAGAATTCCATTGTTGAGGATAAGCATAAGATGTATACAATTGCATTGAAGGGTCTTGTGCCATACCTTGAGGGAATTTTTTCCAAGGCCTCCTTTGTGCAACTTGGAAATATGGTTCAACTATCCCATTTTTTCCTCAGTAGAGAGCTTGGAGTCACGACAATGAGGGGAACTTTTATGTATCATGATTATCTGCACAAATAACACCAAATTTTGCATTATCTAATGGACACTCTCTTAAATGATGCTTTTTCCTACACCTAGAACAAAATATATTTAAAGCCACTTCTTCTTCTTCTTGTTTCTTTTTAATTTTAAGTGTATCTAGCTGTGAGCTAATAGTACCAAGGATATCTATTTAAATTTTTTCTAATAAGTTTCCTAGCTCCATCCTTGTCACTCCTCCTGTAGCATATTTAGTAGCTCTTGATAAAGTGTCTCTTACCCCCTTACCAACTTTGGCTCTACTTCATTAATATCTCCAAAAAAGATCACAAATATTTGTAAATGGTAAGTGAGAAACATCACCGGAACCCATAAGATTAAGCACTTATATATATTCTTCTTGTACCCCCTTCAGAAAAATAGTTCTAACAATATCATTGTTTAAGGTACTTTGTGTAGTCTTCTGAAGGTTGTATAGGAACCTCTCAACATAGTCCTCAAGACTCTCCTCCTCTTGTTGTTGCATCTTAAAAATGTCATTCCACGAGTCTCTAGTTCCACAATAATCTTGGTATTTCTTTAGAAAGGTAGTTTTCATATCTTCCCAAGACCTAATAAAATAATTTGGAATTCCCATAAACCATATCAAGGCATAATATTTCAAATTTGTAGGAAATAATTTTAATTTCTGAGCATCATCCATATAATTATAACTTTGACATAGAATATCAAATTCAAATAAAGATGCACCCAGATCTTCAATGATAGTACCTCTAAAATTTGGCAGTATCGATGGAGGAATGTTCTTCATATTTACATTTGGTGCTAGATCAAGGATGGGGAACCCAAAGGTTTCCTCTCCTTCTGCTTCCACATTTATTTCCTCTTCATCTTCCATGCTTCCAAATAATACACAATCAAGTAGCTTTGGTTTCTTGTCCCAATTCAAAGAGAAGGGTGGCTCACTAATTGGATTTTGATGAACAATAAAATTTTCCTCAATATGTGGTTCATGTATCCCTTCTACAACTGCAGATTCTATTTGTGATATAACCACGTTCTAGGATGATCCAAAGAGTTTGAAAATATGTTCCAGATTGACAACTTGTTGTATTGTTGGGTCAGTAACTGGAGTCTACTCACCGATCTTATTGTTTTCAATTCTTTTATCCATAATTTCTCTTTGTACTTCCAAAATTTTTCAATGTTGGTTCCTAATTGTTGGGTAATTTTTTTTGGAGTTACCTTTGATGTAGAACCTTCTCCTTCCTATAAAGAACTATGTGTATACCTTTCAACTGAATTAGTAGGGGGTTCCTAGTACTACCAAATAAATCACCTGAAATCTTACTTGTTGATTTAAGAAAACTATCTTTTTTATTTCTAGGCCTAACCATTAGTTAACTACATGATATAAAAGGGTTCGGATAGACTCACCAAAGTGACTGTGGCGGGCTAGAACCCTTACATAAATTCAGAAGCGAGAGTTCCTTTGCGTCTTACTGAATTGTCCTCCACCAAATATGCAATGTAGTGAGAAAAAAAAAATAGAAATAACTAACTGAAATTATCCTTCTATTGTTTACCTTTTAACAACTCCCCGACAACGACACCAAAAATATGTTGGGAAAATTAATTGTTACTTTAATACACCCTATACTTGTCAATCTGGTTCGTAAACTTGTGAGTTGTATACATAATATGTGTAGGTAAAAGATTAAATTTCAAACTACTCTAACTTCTCAAACTACTCTAACTTCTAAGGAGACAAGCAAACCACACTTCAAACCAATCATTTATCAAGATACTATCAAGCAAACCTTTTTAACAACTTAACTTTATCCACAAAATTAATTTCAAGTATGAGCAAAAACTAAATAAATCTGTGTGTCATGCATAGATATTTGATCTATGCATGACCATGTTTTTTGATATGTTCTCATCTTAATTCTCAATCTATGGATATTAAGTTTCCACACACAAAAGTATTCAAATGCTAGCAAATAACTTGAAAGAAAGAACTAATACTAATCCTTTTTACCAAATCTCCTTCCAAGATTCAAGATGCAATCTTTCACTTAATAATCTAAGTGTTCATGCTCTGTATGTGAGGTTAGACTTTATAACAAGAATCTTAACTAATTTCCAAAACATAGTATTAATTATGACCATATGTTTTACTTCAAACTATTCCTTTTAATCAATCAGCTATAGAGGTATTGAATCTCCATTCATGAACTAATTATCTTAGGTTGAATTTATTAGTCCAAAGGTAAAGCTTATGAGAAATGAGTCTACACTTACACTCACAATAAATACATTCAATGTGATGGATACATGGTGGTATTGCACTTCTTTTATATAAACAAGTTGCTTATACATATATGTGAATCAACTATCATACATTGTATGGTATTAACTTTGTATTTGAAATGACAATGAAAAACTCAAAAGGAAAATTACCAATCCCTTGGGATCAATTCTCACAAAGAAGGTACAAGACATTTCCCTGCTTTGATGTATTTCTATTAGTGATTGAGTTTATATTTTACAGGTCCATGTAACTGTAATTATAACTAGAACTTCATACTTGCATTAACCAAGGAACTAAGCTACAATTTCAATGGAATGGAAAACCACACAATTATAAATACTTATCCTTGAGAATATGAAAATGTCATTATTGGTTATCTCCGAAGATGGACTTAAACTATTAATTCCAATCCCATAAACTATAACAAAGAACACACAAACAATTTGATGAACCATTCACAGGTTAAAAACAAATCATAATTGTGAAATTGTGGATGGAACATAAGAAATCAAATACCAACATATAAAAAGTTAATGAAATCAACTAATGCTACAACATATTCTAGCAATAATATACACAAGGCTGTGTCCTAGATTAATGGTCCCTTGCCAACCAATAGCAAGCCTTTGAGATTTATAGTGACACAATCAAGAGAACACCACAAAGTTACAGAAGAAATATTTTCATTAAAATAGAGTCAAACTCACATCATATGCTCCATTACATAAATCGAGTCTGAATAAAAACAACAATGATCAAGGATGCTCTTAGCTCCAAGATGAATATCTATAGTATCATGAATTAATTCCCTTCTTTCTATGACTAACTTGATTACATTAAGGCATTACATATATATATATATATATATATATATATATATATATATAGAGAGAG
>CBVK0101571347.1:0-10569 GCA_900067695.1 Picea abies | reverse complement strand
CCAAGATCACAAGAAGAATAACCATGCACAAGAACACAAGAGTTTATCCTTGGAAAACACTTCCCAATAAAGGGAAAAACTCAACAATCCTTTGCTATAGAGTCAAGAGAAGATCCCCCACACCATAAACCCTAGAGCTCACAAGAGGGTTCTCTATGACCTTGAAACTTGCGCCTAGGAGAAGTGCGCACTTCAGTCGTACACTTAGCTTGAGAGAATGTTACAATGAAGTGTGTGTGAGTGATCCACAATGGCGATCTACTCAGTTATATATACAAGACCTAACACAAAAACAGGTGTGTCTATTGGCACAATAGGGACGACCTATACAACTCAGAAATATAATTAATCTTTACACAATATTAATTATCTTTTACCAATATTAATTATCTTTTACATGGTGGGGCCGACTTGTACCCTTTACAACACAAATTAGGGTTACAAAAAATCTTACACTTAGACAATATAGCAAGGGATCCATACATCCTCTAGTGCTTAGCCACTAGGGACACATCCACATGTGCTCAGCCACAAGGACGTCACTCTCAACATATTAACTCAACTATGTCCATAGGAGTACCATCTGGAGAGCCATCTCAAGTCGACTCAACTAAGTCCATAAGAATACCATCTGGAGAGCCATCTCAAGTCGACTCAACTAAGTCCATAGGAATCTAACAGCAAACCATCTCAAGTCGTCTCAACTTAGACCAGAGGACCACGACAAGAGACCACACGTCATCTCAACTCAGTCTAGAGGAGTATGACACACCCATCACAATGGCTCTCTCACGGATGTCTCAACTCAGTCCAAAGGAGAACAAACTGGAAAATGTCTCATGAAGCTACAATCACAACAATATAAACCATTCCCACTTATGCCTATCATCATGGGTGATCTTGGTGCTTGGTTTCAAACTGATCGGATTTGTACACCCCAACCAAAGAAGCTTACCCCATAGCCTTGAGGCTACAAGGCTGAGATTGAGTGCACACTGACTCTCTTACATAAAGTACCTCTAGTATCCTGAGAATCCTACCTGATTCTATTTGTAGTGATACTACTCCTTTTCCTTAAATTGCCAACTTGCTAGAATGCACACCACACTTCACAAATCCTAAATCTTGACTTGTTAATACTTGAAGTGCAAGTCTCTCACCTGTCATGTGACTTGTGGCCTTGTTGTTTATGTACCATCTTGTCCTAGTTCTATCTTATGTATCCCAAAACAGAGTGTACTCATCCTTAAACATTCAGGAAAATTCTCGAGTTTTGGTTGCCAGCTGCTGCTCTTCTTCCTCTTCTAACTCCTCAACTTTTGTTGAGGTTGTGATCTCCTTTCTTTTCCCCTTTGCACCAAATCCCTTCTTATCTTGAGTGCACTGACTAGCAAATTGTTCAAACTCTCCACAAACATAGCATTGGATATGTGAGAAGTCTTTCGTGGGCCTTTCGTTCATGGATCCTCCTCTGAAACTTGTTCCTCTTCTGCCCCTACCCCTCCTCTTAGAAGTGAGAGCGAGGTTCTCCTCCTCTTCCTCTTCATTCATATTTCTTCCTCTTCTGATTTCTTCTTGGCAGTAGTTATTCCATAATCTTTCCCAATCTAGTAGTTTCTCTCTGAATACTACCCCTACAATGAAGGAGTCCCACTCGTTTGGGAAGCCCCTTAAGGTTGAATGAACCATCTTGGCTGGTGACAATTTCACCCCTACTGCAAGAATCTCATCTAGAAGTTGTTTTACTTTGGTGAGGTAGACTTTAACACCTTCTCCTTGAGACATACTTGTGTGTTGAAGTCTTTCTTTGAGATCCATGATTCTGCTCTCATGATTGGCTTCAAACAGCCCTTTCATATGTGTCCACATTTCATGAGTTGCTTGTTTTTCACCAATGTTTGGTACCAGATGATCCTTCACTCCATCTAGAAGGATCCTCTGAGCTCTAATTTCTAAAGTTTTATGTAAGTCCCTGTATTTAGCATCCATGGGAACTGTGGCTTTCTTCTCAACAATCCCCCATACTTTTCTCTCTTGAAAATCATTCTTCATTATGTACTTCCATTGTACGTAGTTAGAGGCACCATCAAGTTTGTCCTCATATTTGAGGATTGTAGCCATCTTGTTACTTAGTTTCAGCTTCTTTAGCTCTAAATTGTTTCCTTTTTCTCTGAATAGATTGACCTTACACGGTCCTTTTCCTTCCTCCTTGAGGTTAGAGGGTACGACCTCCCTCTGCATCTTCTTCATTCCTTATCTCTGTAACACAAGTCTTTGACACTTCTTTTGGGTCAGTCAGAATTTAAAGCTCAGATACCATGAAGAAATATAACGAAGAATAATTAAATATTTTCAGACCAAAACTAAATTCAGTGTCTCCTTTATACTTATGCCAGCCACACCATTAAAATACAGAATCAGTAAAATGACATCAAAACAGAGTAATCTTATTTATAATAGCCCTGTGCATACAAGGAATTCGCCCAGCTTGGATGTGCATGGACCATACCACTTGTACGGGTTCATATGCTAATTGGTAGCACTTAGGCGAACATACAACAAAACTATGGCAGCAATGTTTCCTGATTCTTGCTTGTATTCTTCCAAAATACCGATAAACACAGTGTACACACTATACTCAGACCTGTGTAAGAGTTCTTTTCTCCACTGGGTGAAGGTACAGTTCGTACGATGTTCGTACATCCCATATGGATTCCTCTTCCTGAGGGTTGTTTGTTGCTTCTACTTAACAATGGTCCTAGCTCGACCTTGTTGTCTCTTCACAGACTCCTCTTTGATTAGATAGACATGTCCTGGTCTATATTCCAGCCTAACTCGGCCTCTTCTATACTATGCTTGCTTGTTGATCCTGACTGCCTCCTTTTTCCTGTACAGTAAGACCCTTCTTGGTCTATGTCTTAGTCGTTTCTCAACCTCACCTTATTGGATTTGATGTTGGCCCTAACTCAGCCCTTTACTCCTTGATTGGATTGGATGTTGGCCCTAGCTCGGCTCCCTTTTGCAGACTCCTTCTATCTTGACCCTCGACCTCCCTTGGAAATGCCTCCTTACCTAGTCGACCAACTTCTCTCCTTGAAGTGATGAGAGAATGGGCTTGCTAGGTTATTTGTAACCATAGCCCTTCCCTCATGCAATCTTGACCCAAGGATCTTCTCATCAAAATCTTGATCGAAGGGTGGGGACTTAATCTCAAGTTGACTTGAGTGGTCCCCACCATTATGATGTTGTCTAGTCCATTATGATGTTGTCTAGTCAAAAGTTGGGCCTCTTACACATTACTAGGCACCCCTAATGTGGAAGAATTACATGTCTGAGCTACACTCTGACACTCCCTCTTAGCGAGGGAGGTACTACCACTAGAGTTGCCTCCTCCATGATCCACCTCACTATGTGTTTCTCCCTCCGAGTCTGAGAGACCCATCCTTTCAGTGTTTGGATACTTTTTTTGCTCTTCCTGTGTGTATCTGCTACAACCTGCACTAGGATTACCTAAGTATCCCCATTCCTCCAATTGATTCCATTCCCACCACGTGGGTCTCCTGAGAATAGCTTCTTGCTCTCTCGCGCATGGGTTAGTAGACTCATTACTTTCTTCTGTGAGTTTGTAAACAGGTCACCCCCCTAGCTTATATAGACCATTCTCACTTATTCCTATCATCACGAGTGGTCTTGGTGCTTGGTTTCAAACTGATCGGATGTGTACACCACAACCAAAGAAGCGTACCCCATATCCTTGATGATCTAAGATTGAGATTGAAAGCACATTGACTCTCATACTTCGTACATAAAGTACCTCTGGTATCCTAAGAATCCTGCATGATTCTATTTGTAGTGATACTACTCCTTTTCCTTGAATTGCCACAATGCTAGAATGCATACCACAGTTCACAAATCTTGAATATTAACTTCTGAACACCTGAAGTGCAAGTCTATCACGTGTGATGTGACTTGTGGCCCCGCTGTCTATGTACCATCTTGTCCTGATTCTGTCCTCTGTATCCAAAAACAGAGTGTACTTGTCCTTAAATATTTGGGAAAATTCTCGAGTTGTGGCAGCCAGTTGCTACTCTTCTTCCTCTTCTTTGTCCTCGACTTTTGTTGAGATTGTGATATCCTTTCTTTTCCCCTTTGCACCAAAGCCCTTCTTGGCTTGAGTGCATTGAGTGGCAAAGTGTCCAAACTCTCCACACACATAGCATTGGACATGGGTTTCCATAGTTGTAAATACTCCTTGAATATTTCCTGCCAAAACAATATATGTGGTGTTATATTTACACAGAATTCTTAATTATGTGTTCAATATAGTTCCCACTTGTTTATATATATACTTCTTGTTAGCATTCTACTTATAACTGTTCTTAGGAAGGGTTAGCCTTTAAGTAGATGATGATAGAGGAGAAAATTCGACAATTTGGGGCTGGAAATGATTTTGTTCTGGTATGGACAACTCGTGGGATGAAATTCCCCAAGTGAGCGACGAGGAAAAAATAACTTAGAGTTTTCTTATGATGGGTGAGGATTCTTTAAGGTCGGGTATATTCTGAGAAGAAATTGAGAGGTATTATTGGTTGTGAAGTTCCATTTCAGACTAATAGCCAAGGGTAAATTCTGATAAAACCTTGAGAAATCGACTAAGTCCTGAAGCGCACTGATAAACCTATGAAATCCCCTGCTTTGCCTTAGAAAGAATAGTCATCGTCGATTTCGGCACAGTGAATTAATCATGACCATTGATCGTTGTAGTACTGTCAGAATATTCCATGGTTAGGTCGGGATGAGACTTCGAATTTGTTAAAGTTTCTTGCTTAATCTATTATTATTAATCTTGATTATCACAACAACATAATAAGGATCTTACTGAAAGAAACACAATCACTGAGTACACAAGCATTTATCCTGGGAAACCCTCAAGGGGAAGAAAACCCAACAAAACTTATTTAATATAGATTCAATAACCAAGTACAGTGTCTCTCACAAGAGAGATCTCACCAAACAAAAGATCCACCAGAAACCCTAACTAGAACAGAGTAGCGCACCACTTAGACCAAGATAGTCCTTCACCAAGATAACCTTCACCTTTACTGAGATACTCTTCCTTGTAGCTGCGTCACTTCTCCTTGTAGCTGCATCACTCTCAGACTTGCGCACTTGATAGAGAGAGCTTGATGTGTGTGTGTACAAATGAGGTGCTAGGCCTCTTATAAATACAAGTTGTGCCCCCCCCCAATAATTAGGTCAGGGCCGACCTGTCCACTTTACCTTCTTAATTTACATTTGTCTTGTCTAGGCACAATAGGTCCTACTTGTCAATATAATATATATATATATTATCTTTTGCTTTATCCACAAAAGGGGATAAAAATATTCTTTGCAGTTACACAATATTTCAACAGAAAGCAACTCCTATATCAACACTGAGAGAAAAAGAGATTGAAAAGAGTGCAACATAATTGAGAGTCTAGCTAAATGAAATTGAAATCTCAAACACCTTATAAAGCCCAAAATCTTTCCAAATGTTCAAGAAATAAATCTTAAGATTTGCATTAAATTGCAACAACCTGACAATCCTGGAAAACCTTGTGTCCGGATCTAGCTTCCTCTATACTATAACCCGTGTGAACAAAATATATGTCAAAGAAGTGTTTTATGGTAGTAAAAGGGTGTTATGGTTATGGATGTCTTACGTCCCTTAGGAGGAAGATGTTAATGTTCAGTGCAGGCTGGAAACAGTTCAAGGAAAACCTGCAGAAGAAGAGGAGGAAGATAAATCTGAACTGAGTAACAAGTGATCTCTTGTGCAATGGTCTACAAATAGAAGACGAGTCATGAACTGTAGAGCCAAGCTCCCATTTACCATTTGTAATTTCTTAAAGGTCTTCTGTATTTGCTTGTTTTTTCCTAACGCCACCATGTACTGATAGTCTGATAGTGCTGATTGCTCCAAAATTATTTGATCTGTATTGATTAGTTTTCATCATTAAAACATTTTGCAGGCTTGGTAGATATTGCAATCTGTTGGAATGTGAAGTATTTGCATTTTTTCCTTTCAATAAATACTCTTGGATTTTGTAGATTGTACTGCGAGGCCATACTTGCACCCTGCTCTCAGCTGGAAAGTTCAAAAGTTTCGATTGTTCTTTGTTCTTTGTATTCTGTTTTCGATTCTGTTGGTGGATCTCACATTTACACTCGTTGTAGAAGTGACTAGCAATGGGGGATCAACTTTAAAAATCCAATGCATACAAAGCAAAACATAGTGATGTGTTTCACATGGATACTCATTTGTTCAAAAAGCGATGAAATGAATATTTATGGCGATGTCATCAGCAGCGACAATATTTTTATATATCATTGTTAACCTTTTCAGAGACAGTCATACCTTTCTTAAAATCTTAGTATCATTCACATATGTAGGCTATGGTGGATGTTGCTAGAGAAGTTGGAGCAGATGCAGTTTCACACGGGTGCACAGGGAAAGGCAATGATCAGGTATGAGTTTGGTGAGCTTTCTTTCTTTAATGAACTAAAATAACTATGTCATTTACTCTTCCTTCTATGACAGGTTAGGTTTGAATTGACTTTCTTCGCACTGAATCCAAAACTCAATGTTGTCGCACCATGGCGTGAGTGGGATATAAAAGGACGAGAAGATGCCATTGAGTATGCCAAGAAACATAATGTTCCTGTTCCGGTTACTAAGAAATCAATTTACAGCAGAGACCGCAATCTATGGCATCTTAGCCATGAGGTGATTTCAGTTCCATTCTAATAATTTCTGTTTGAAGATCTTCCAAATGACCATAGCTGCATTCAACCTCATTAATCAGTGTCTGTCTAGATTCATTCTATTAGACAAGTCAGCAAGTGCAATCTGTGGCTGCACTTGCATCGGTCTTTTGCATTAGATGATTGTTGCAATATAGAAAATGCAACTTGCTATTTGTTGGCTATCGAGCATTTAAACACCTCATTGATGTTTCTACACAGCCTCAAGACATGTCTGTTCAGATGCAGTTATCCCTTCATTATGAAACAACATAGTCAACTTCTCCTTGTTAAGGTCCGATAGACCGATGTTGGTCTCAGTGGATGGTAAGGTCATCATTATCATCATCAATAACATGACAGGGATTTTCTGCATAAATATAAAGTGCTCTGTGTTATCCCTATAACTTAAGTTCTGAGGGACTCTGGAATCTAGTGAAAGTAATCTAATGATCAGATATGGGGAAAACATGCTGTAATGAAGGTGAGGGCATCTCCTACTGATCTCTTCGGGATTTGGTTAGACTTGTCAGTTGTGAGATGGATTAACAAAACTGAAAATTACAAAGATATGAGAACTTTTAGCGTTGACACACTTGATAGCACAATTAGTAATCTGGATTCAGGATCAATGTAGGAATATGAAAAGAGTAGGAAAATACATAGTACAACCAGAGAGGAGGAATGGAAATAAAAGGAAAAAATGTTATATTTAAATATGTAGAGTTGCTCACAATATCTGTAAGGCTTAATATACATATTTCTTCAAGTACTGATGGAAATCTTAAAGATTATGAAAATGAACAGATTCATAACTAACCAACAATAGCATTTGTTGTAACAAGATTACTTTGAGTAGGAATTTCAACACCCCTTCAACACACAAAATCATGTAACAAGTAACCCAAACCAACACCATCCTGTTGAGTTTTGGTGTACCTTAGGAAGTGGTCCTCTTGTGGTTGTGAGTCTCTAGCCACAAGAGGGAAATATTTGTGACTATGTACCTTGTACTTTATGTCTAATTCCACATTGACTTCACTTAAGTAAAAAAAGGTGGAATTTGTCACTTAAGGCAAAAGTGACAATTAATTCACTAAGTGGGTGAATTGAGGGACATAAAGTGAACTTAGGAAACTTAACTCAAAGTGGGTTTCTAAGTGAGATTCTTTTCAGATGATCTCACCCTTTTATTAGATGTGGTTTGGAGTGATCTAGGTCATTCATCTTTAGGTTTCCTTATGGATGGTTCAAGAGGGGTGCATAGGTCCATGAGAGACTCATTCACTCATTTGTTCACTTGGAAAGTTTGACAAGGAGGATTGAGAGGAGAATGGAGGCATTGGATGAGGGAAGCTTGGGTGCCTACTTTCATGGAGGGCTCATGGAGGCTTAGACCCTCATTATTTTGTGGAGAGAGTTCTTTCTTGGTGGAGGGCGCACTCTTGGAGAAGGGTGCAAACTTAGCAGGCACTATAAGTTCTTGAGCGATTGCAGATCTGACAGATTGAGTGTTGAGGTAGCATACAAGAGCTTCTTTGTATGCAAGGGCTTCTTTATTGGTCAAGGGAGGATCAAGGGCAGATCAGTTCAGTGGAAGAGGCAACAAAGGAGAGAGGGTGCACTTGCTTGGGCGCATTCTTTTTGGAACCTTCTAGCAAAGCTTGAGAGGAGCTTGCTACTTGTACAGATTCCATTGTCTTTGTTTACTTGTTTCTTTCCATGATTGCGACATCACATATATACACTTTCATTCTAAATTGGTTTTCCCCGGGGGGGTTTTATCCAGGGTCATGTTGACAAAAAGTACCTGTGTTCATTTTTCATTAATGCTTAGAGTTTAGATCAGCAGTAGGAGCTTGTAGAGATCCTAGAGGAGTGCTATATGTTTTGAGGTTTGCATGTGCTAACTTTGTGTTACTAAAACTCCTTGCAAGGGCACCTTAAAAGAGCATATAACCATCAATTGAGGGAAGAATTCTTGGCAGAAGTAAACAGACCTGTTTGCTGTCCTAAAACGCAGCAAGGAAAGATTTGCATAACCAAACTTAGAGCCCAACAAGAGGTCACAAGACAGGCCTGTTGGGCAGCCCTCATAGTTCCTCAAAAATCTACACATCCCCCCTCCTTCCCCTGCAACCTTTTTCATATTTTTTGATGAGGAGCATCTTGGAATCAAGTGTACCTTTTCTCCTTTTATTCTAATGTACTTAACTAGCAAAAACAATGGTTATGTGCAATATTCAAAAAAAGAAACTGTATAAAAGTAGATAAGAAACAGTGATATTGAACCTATAGAATATAACCCTTGTATTGATAATTCAGAATAGAGAGAGCAATCTTCATGGACCTCTTCGAGGGGGCAACCTCCTATTGAGCAGAGCTCCAATACAAAGACAACACTCGACAAAACATAACATAGCCTAATAGCTCTATAAATAGTTTCTTTCTAACAAAACCATAATTACTTGTGGTCCCACCACCAACCACTTAGTGGGCCATATTTAATAAAGATAACTCTTTTACATTGAGTAACTACCCATGGACAACTTAATGGGCCTTATTCAAAGAAGATGGCATTGTACATTAATTGACAAACTCCTGAGTATCTTGAAGTAGGGAGGTTAGGGTAGGGCCCTAACATACCCTCCCCCTTCAAAAGGAATGTTTTGTTCAAGCTGGATATGTGGAAACTGCTATAAAAGCATTGTTGGTTCTTAGGTGGTGCCTTTCGATTGTGAATCTTTCCAGTATATGAGGACTTTACAAATAATATGTAGTGACCTCGTTCTTGTGAAAATTCCAGGTCCTATTAGCTTGACTTCTTGGTATGTCTTTGACCAAAGAAAGACTCTAAGTTTTCATTGTCAGGTAAAGTATTTTCTGCTGTTTTATAACAGCCAACAGTCCAAAAGTATTTTGCTGATTTGTTACGGTTATGTTCTCGATTTTGGGTGCTCTAGCATGTCGTTTTCGTCACCAGAAATTAGTACATGCATCTCAAAATAAACATAACACACCTAAACATCGTTTACTACTGAATATGAATAGATCTAAGAAACTAAATCATGCATTTGTAGACATAGGTATTTTTGGTCAACATGACCCTGGATAAACCCCCCCGGGGAAAACCGGTTTGGAATATGTGTGTATATATGAGGAAAGCAGAAGAAGGGTTACAGTAAACACAATATATGAAAGAACTTGATACAATAGCAACTCCAACTGAGTTGATATACAAGCCCAAAATCAATAGATGCGCCCCAGAATGGTGCACCCCTCATGCAAACTGCCAAAACCACTGAATCTGCTCCCACTGCCAACTGTGAGCTCAGATCTGGAAACCCCTCCACAACAATGAAGCTCTTGTAGATGGCCTCCCTCTGAAACTGATCTCACTGCAATCTGATGGCTAGATATCCCACCAGGTACGAATCAACCGCCACAGCTAATGCGCCCCTCTCAGAAGTAGAATAGCTCCAGTAAATAATCAAGGCAAGTAGCTCCAAGCCTCCATGAATGAAAGCAAGCGACCTCCCTCAAGCATCCTCACAAAACTGACCTCATCTCCATCCTCCAAGAGCTCCTCTCTCAACAAGCAAAAGACGAAATGAAGAATGCGCCCCTCCTTCACCCTTTGCGCCCCTCTTTGACTAGCAAAAGGAAACCTAGATATTCAAGGGTGGAGATCATCTCATCTCCCATCTAATCGATGGTTGAGATCTCCCTATGAATATCTAAATCACAAACCCACTTTGGGTTAAGTTTCCTAAGTCAACTTAT
>CBVK0101571303.1:0-10589 GCA_900067695.1 Picea abies | reverse complement strand
AGATTCCCACATGTCTGACACCTTGGCCTCTTGTGGGAATACCTCCCAAAACTACAACAAACAACACTCCCTCTTAGCGAGAGAGGTATCCCATCCACCATCATCTAAATGTACCTCTATCTCCCACTCTGGAAGTGACTATGTCTTCTCTACCATAGCTACACTCTGATCCTCCTAACTAGTTGCTCCCTCTGTCACTGAAACAAATCCTTCTCTCCAAACCTCTTGAATTCTTGCATCCTCTGTCATTGTAGCAAAACCTGTTGCAACGACTTAATCCTCCCTGGGGGGCACAAAGCTCCTAGAAGCCTCCTTCCTTTGAACTTCGTGTCTGGCCTCCTCAACCCATGACACTAGTCTGTAAGTCCTAGAAGATGCCTCTCTCCCACCTGAACCTAAGGGGGAACTCCCTTTAAATGCCTTACTCTCCCTATGAGCCCATTGACTCCCTTTGAAACCTGACTCTCTTTGAGTTTGTACAATATTTGGAGCCATCTTCTCCCTCTGAGCCCGCTGACATCCTTTGAAGTCTAATCACCTATGAACAGTCCTAGGAGGCTACTCCTCTCTATTGGATCATGAGAGTTGAATCCCTCTTAACTATGGCTCCCTATAAGCCGACACTACTAGTGGAGCCACTTGCCTCACCACTCGTGGAGCCACCTGCTCCTCCTCATCTATCTCTCTACTCATGTTGGTCACAGCACGCATAGGTTGGCCCCTTAGCCTATATAGGTTTCCCTCCCTTACTCTAAGAACCATTGTTCCTCTAAAGTTAGATCATCTGGGCACAAACAACACCCGTCCCTCTAGAAACAATATGTGGTAGCCCTTTCTCTCAATCTTCGAGACTAAGAGAACACTCCTACTGAGTTATGGAACCCCTAACACATTCGACACCCTCAACACCTCTTCTGACTCCAATCAAAACGATACTGTACCAAATCCTTATAGTGCATGCTTGGCTCACGTGCCAAGATCCACACACAAATTTGAGCCAGTCTCTGTGATAGTGTCAAATAACTCTCTAGTACCTATCATATGGCAAGATGCTCCGCTATCCACCAACCAAGTCCCTTTCTAGAAACTATACTTGAAAGGGAGGATACCAACAATATCTCCCTCTAAAATATGTCTACAACTTCATCAACCTTTGTTGTTTATGCTTGCTTCATTCTTCCCCTTCCCCTTCTGTGTGGACACTATGAAGCATAGTGCTTGAAGTCATGATACTCAAAACATCTGATCTTGTTAAGATCCTTCTTCCGTCTTGGCTCTTGAGATGCTTCTCTCTCAAGAGAAACCCTTCTTCCTGGAGAACTTCTTCTTCCTATAGAACGTCTTATGCCCTTCCTAGTGCGAGTTGCAAGGGCCCAATTCTCATTATTTCTACTCTTCACCATACCATCCATATCATCCCTGGACACCAATCGGGTCTCCTCCTGAATACAATTGGCCCATAATATATCAAAATCTAGTAACATCTCTCGTCCATAGATCCCTTGCACGAATGGTTCCCAAGACCTTAGAAGACCTCTCAACGTTGCATTCACCAACTCAACAACCTCCACCTTATCACCAATGGCCATAAGATGATCTCGGATCTATGTAATCTTCATAAGATAGTTCACAATTGTGTCCTCACTGGACATCTTGACAATTTGAAGTTGGTGCTTCAAATGTAACTTCCTACCAGGATTCCCATCCTGGTATGGACCTACCAGAGCATCATACATGTCCTTGGTAGATGGCTTCTTAGCAATGTGAGGAATCAAATGATCCTTCACGGATTCTAGCAACGCCTACTTGGCCTTCACTTCCTTCTTCTTGTGATTTGCCAACTCCTACGAATTGGTAGGAGCTACAACCACACTCTCAAGGTACTCCTTAAGGTCATTCTCTTCCAACGAAAGTAGAACCCTTTCCTTCCAAGCTCGGAAGTTGGTTGCCCCTTCCAACCTGTCCTCAAGCTTCAATGTGTTCACCATGGTGACCTGTCTGGAACAAGAACAAGAACAACACTCCTCCGGTGTTGTAGCCAACAAGTGTGTCTCAATATGATCCCCTTCTCTCCAGATCCCAAGCTATGATATCATGTTAATTTTCACATGCAAATCTATGTGACTAATTCTCATAACTGAAAATTGCTTCCTAGTGATCTAACTGTAAAACCCTAGTTGTTATCACTGAATAATTTACACAGAAAATTATTGACTGAAATTATATGATGCGGGAACACAAAAGATCATAGATGAATCATGAACACATATGAGACACGATATTTTTGTTCTTGTAACCTTATCAAATTTAGAAATTCTGGGGGCAAAACCAACCCTCCCGGCCAACACAAATATCACCAAATTTGAGGAAAAAACCTGTCCTCTCAGCCAATACAATTTTACAAAAATCTAAGAACAACCTTGTCTCCAATAACCATACAAATCAGAAAAACCAAACCTCAACAAATATCATCGAAATGTCTTATGCCCACAAATCTACTATAGATCACCCGTACGAACCTCCAACTGCCCAGAAAACTCTGTATGGATGTACGCGACTGTTCCCACTGCAACTCACATATGTATGTTATTGTTTCCACTGCAACCCGAGTAAGTACGCGACTGTTCCCACTAAAACCCCCGTACATGCACGAAAACCTATATGGACACTTTCGTACGATTCACTCCACTTGTATAGTTTCTTCCTTTTGTGGTTGCCTCTCTCTCCCACACGTGTGGTGTGATTTTCCCTACCAAGAACATAAAATAGATTGTCCTCAAGTCTAGACCAGAATTTCCCTTTGCTGAAAAACACCAAGCCTCCTAGCACAAGTGCAGACTTGATTATTTTAACTCTATCCTTACACAATGAGCAGATGTCACAATGACCTCTCTCCTTTATATACAATTCCATGAGTGAGTTTAGGAACCCCTTCTAAACTCAACAATTAATTAGAATATTCTATTCTTCTTTGTGGGTGTGACACCCCATCATAAGCCCACAAATCCCATCAACTTTCCCATGAGGTTGTAGCCTCATTACGGGGCTTATTTCACTGTAAACAAAGGTTGATCTGGTGCCAACGAAGATTCACACATGCTTGAAACCTTGGCCTCTTGTGGGAATACCTCTTGAAGCTACAACAAACAACGAAACCTTGGCCTCTTGTGGGAATACCTCTTGAAGCTACAACAAACAACAGTGGATAATGCAACAATAGACATGTATTCTATTTTTTTATGGGGCTTCGCAAAATAATCCAAGGGCAATAGGTGCAATGGGTGGGGGGATGAATCTTCAAGGTCTCGAAGGAAATTGCATTACATTCTATGCTTGGGGACTGGGAAACATTTCAAATAACATCATCGAGGCATATTCCTTGTGGAAAGGAGTATCTATTGTGACAGAAGAAAGCAATACTAAAATTATGATATTAGGAGACTCGATGATGGTGATACAAGTAGTGATTGATAGGTCGAAGATGGGGAACAATGCTCTCAATACCATCATCTTGAGAATTCTCAACACCCTCTCGGGTTTTGAAGAAGTGTTGATCTTCCATATTAAATGTGAGTTTAACTCTAAGGCAGATTATTGGGCAAAATTGGCTTCACATTTGAGTCCTGGTACTTACATTAAAAATGGAGTTTGGGGGTTCCTCCCCATACCTTAATTTGCAATGCATCTAGCACATTTAATGTTTCAAGACAAGTGGAGGTGGGCAGAGCCATGTGGCAGTGGGGAAGGATTGTTCGCACATATGGAGGATAATGGAGATGGTGTGGTAAATCAATGCAGAGTGTGTGAGGAGAGATTCAAATGTGGAAAGTCTTTGGTCATGGGTTCTCTCGGCGATTTGTGATTTAGTGTGGTAGCGGCTCTATGGTATTTCCCTATGGAGGATTTGTAAGTTTGGCTCTAGTCTTTTGTGGGTGGCCGACGTCGTTTTCAAGCAGCATTGCTATAGTACTCCTCTCCCTCAATGTTGGTTTCTCTCTCAAGCAGCATTGCTATAGTACTCCTCTCCCTCAATGTTGGTTTCTCTCTCGACTCTGACCAAGCCACTCCAGGTCATCAAGTTTCCCTTTTATGTGATTATCTTTAAAGGAAATTTCTTTGCTTCTATTTCACAATTAAATATTGGTGTTTCCCCCTTTCTGCTCATTTTATTCAAAGTTGCTCAAATTCTCCCTCATTGGCTTCAACTAATCAGGGTACAATGATATCTCATCATGGAGGGAATATGGAGGAAGCGATCAGGGGTCATTATCTAGTCCCTATGGATGTCGAAGAAGGTTCCCTTCCACCAGCTAGAGGGCAAGAAGTTCGGGATAATGAGTCTTTCAGGCAATAAATGTTTTTCAAAGTAATTATGTGGTTGGGTCAGTTTGTCAAGGAAATAACCAATTGAATTGTATGGAATGTTTTCTTGGAGAAGGATCTAGTTTTTGTTTTAGCTGTTGTAGGAAATTACTCAAACCAAGAGTCTTTTTTTGTATATTTGTATGACTATGTTGTTTGCTCCAGCACAACTTTTTATATATTAATTTAAATTTCAGCTTCAGTTTTAAAAGAAGAAGAAGGAGATACCAATTTATAGATATGACCATTTCTACTTTTGAAATAGTGCTTTGAGAACAATCTCTAGATTTGATAGTATCCTATAATAAAAATAGAGGTAGTACCATTGGGAGAAACTTTATTGTAGCATACACATGTCTATTCCTTTGTCATCATAGAGAAAATTTTGGGAGAGAGGTTCAATATTCATAACCTCAACTTTTACAAAAGATATATTAGTGATGCCCTTGGAGTTCGGTGCAAATGAAAGAGGAGCTGAGAATCTTTTTTAAGTTAGTACATACCTTGCCAATATAAGAACCACTCCCATGGTGCATCACTTGGTGGATTTGCTTGACATCAATTTTTTAAGGACAATGATTTCCTTGCTTTGGGAATCATGGCCTCAATGTGATATCACGACTTCAATGTGTGTATCAATACATTAATTTATTTTCACGGTACCTGCATCATCATAAGAAAACATTTATCATTGATGAACTCTATGGATATTTGCATAGAGAAATAGATCTGAGAGGCTTCTTTATGTCAAGGAATTTGTTCTTAGAAGACCTTCAACCTAGAGGATATTCAAGGAAATTCCTACTACATTATTTCAGCAGAGTTGGTGTCAACTTTGTTCTAATAATGCTTGAAAGAGAAAGAGGCCCCCATTACAGTAAAACTAGATTGTATTGAGTCTTCCAAAAAACTAAACTTGGGAGCCACCTTGAACCCTGCACTCTTTGACTTTTCCAAGAAGACCTTATGCTTAAACACACCCCAAGTGTATTATGTGGGACATATTTACCTTTTCAAATAATCGAAATAGAAGATGCACTACATTCGTGGCATTCTTGAGAGAGTATTTTAGATGTTCATTTCTATTGAATTTTTTGGTGATGCCTCTCTCATAGGTTTATTTTTAAGAAAAAAATATCATATAGGATAGTTTAATAGAAAGACCCCAACTAGGTTTTTTTAAAGGAAAAATTCTTTATATAGTAAAACTCCCATTTCTAAGACTTACTTGTATAAATGAGAAATTATGTTCATTTCCAAATTTTCTCAAAACATAACTTAAACTAATTATCCTTTGCTTGAACTTATATTGATTGCTAAAACTACTAGATAATATAGATAAAGTGGGGCTTATGCAACATGCCCTTGTAGCTATAATACAATATAAATAAACCAAATTTTGAAGCAAGGTCAACCAAACTGGATTATTGACTTTCCCACACCATAGGTGCATAACCCATATAGATAACTTTTTGAAAATTTTGAAACAAAGAAGGGTTAGTTACAATTATGCATTGGAGTGGTGCTTCATCGAAGTTGAATTGTGCTTCTCCTCGATGAAGACTGGGGGGTTCTTCTTAGCTAGGAAAGCATTGATGTCTTCCGTACAATGATGAACAACTTGGATAAGAATGTCTTCCTCCTATTTTTCTTTGTCGAAGGTGTGTTATAAATAAATAATCTATCCAATAGGCATATACTCATATCCTCATATGTTATGTGCCTCATAACAACATTTTCATTGATATCCTTGATGCAATTGCTAAACTCACAAACAACATGATAGAATTTTTCTATCCTATTTTTCAGGTTTTTTAATGTGTTGAAGCTTTAATGAACAAACTAGCAAGTTGGCCACCTTGAACCATGATATCCTTGAACCACTCTTTGATCTCAAAAGGTTCATCCTCTTCTGCCCCTCTTGCTACCCTAATGCACATGTGACCTCTCCTACTAGAGTTACTCATGCTCTCACAAAACCCAAAACACATAATCCAAAAGAAATTAAGTAATGTTGAAGATTAAATGAACCAAACCTATGGAGAGAACCATTACAAATGTTGTCTTTGCACGGTCCTTTTTACCTTAATAATCCAAACATTTATCAATGCATAATTATTACATTATGAGTTGGCAACATCAAATGGTTTAATAACCAATATCCTACCTTCCTCCTAGATCAGTTGCTTTTGCTTAGGGATTTTTGGAAAGGCATGCCATTTTAAATGTTGATAAGAGTGTGATCTTGACATATTTATTTAAGGATAGATGAGTTGGGTGGTGGGACATACACCTAGCCAATTCCTCTTTCCACTTACCTTCCTCTTCCATGATGGATTCCAATGGGATTTTGTGTAAGCATAAACATTATTGCTCTTCTTCATGATATCCTTGTTTTCCAATCAATCTACTTCTTAATTGGTCAATCTTCCTACATGAACAAACTAAAACTCTTATAGTGACTCAATGGATTTGTGTGCCCTATCCAAATAGCTTAATAAATCCCAGGAAGAACTTGAAGATTTATTGTTTAGGATATCAATGATTAGTTTTGAATCACTTTCAAAATATCTTTTTTTTAAAACTTGTTGAAAAGTCTTGCTTAATCTTGAGGATGATAGCGTCAAACTCTACCTTGTTGTTTGATCCTTTGCCTATGAACTAGAAGTATATGCCTACAATGACCTTTGAAAACCCCCTTTGCTTAGCTAGTCCCAGGTTTTCCCTTAGAGGCTCCATCGAAATTCAATTTTATCCATCCTAACCAGGCATAGACTATGATTAGGTAACTCTTTTAAACACTATATTTTACCCTTTATTAGAGGATAGGATGCTTTAATATTCATTGAAGAAAGAGTATTTGATTCTTCCTTGGGAAATGTATCTTGATCATTTTTCCTTGATTTTGCTTTGGTGGTTTTTGTTATTTCCTTTCTATTTTTATTTTTTAGATTAGCTCCTTTGAATAGGGTTTGCCTTCAAATGTCTTGTTTCTCTGAACCTTACAAGGGAACAACATGACCAAGCTTGGTGTCGCACTCCAAATGATTTTGAGGATGGAGGATTCCTAAGGAGAATTGGGCCACTTCTTGAAAAATTATTTTGTAAAGGATACATATGAGAGTGGAATCTCATCAATTGGGCTTAGATCAAGTGGTTGGGAGGAATGATTGTTATCCTCCCCACCTAGGTTCAATTCCTACAAGTGACATGTTGGGCTCTTAATGAGTATATTATTGTAATGTCTTTGAGCCTTGTTGTTGACTGGCCTTGTGCCCTGAAGATGCTAGGGTTTACCCTGGGTACCATCCTCACAATGAGGGGAAGTACTTGGGGGTTTTCCCCTGGCTTTATAACCTAGAAAAAAATGGGAGTGGAATCTTGCTAAATTCACTCCATAAACCCATACTTCCTTTACTATATCACATTTTAGCAAGATATGACTCTAGTCTTCTACTTATTTTTGGTATCCATTACATCTAGAAGGTCCTTTGACCCCTCTCTTTTTGAGGGCTTCCATTGATAGGACATTGTCCTTTATTATTAAGCATGAAACACAACAACCATTTTTGCATAACATTAGAACCCAACTCGTTTTCCAATATGTAATTTTTTTTATAGATTTGCCTCCTTCTTTTCATATGCTAAGTAGCCTTGTCTAATTGCTTACAAGATTTTTCCTTTGCAATTCTAGCACAATATATCCTTTCCTTCTCTGGGAATAATTATTCTCTTTGCTAATTCTTTATGAATAATTTTTTTCCCTCATTCATTAGCCTGGTGGTCTATTCCTCCAAATAGGATTATCTTGGGTTTCATTACTCTAATAATCCTTTACCTTTACTTAATTTGCAACCTTCAACTACTCCATTGCTCATCCAAGGGAGGGTATCACGTGAAGAGTGGTGGTGACCATTATAAAGATCATCACATAAGAGGGCTAAATCTCCATTGTTAACATCCCAAATTTTGATTATGAAACACTTCCTTGTTGCTAATGATATTATTCCATATGCTCGAGCCTTTTGGAACATTCTTTCTTATACTTATTCCCTATGGATCTTTGTTAAATGGATATTTTGTTTTAAGGATATTGCTCAACAAGCCTATGGATCTTTGTTAATTGGATATTTTGTTTTAAGGATATTGCTCAATAAGGTCTCCAGATCAGCTCCCCAACTGGTACTTATATTAGCTAACCCCCTCATTTTTCCATTAGTCTATTGACAAGTTCATAAGGGACAAAACTAGTTTAAACACATTGTGAAGTGTGATGACGTGTATATATTTGGATTTTATGTAATTTTCTATTTTTTTCATATTATATCATTTATTTGCCTTTTTTTTACATATCTCTTCATTCTTAGAAATTTAAAAATTCAAGATATTGTTAAGTCATTTATGAAAGATAATTAAGAACAAGGTATATGCTTAGACTATTACTTTGCCAAAAAAACAAATAGATGTAGAAATGAAGTCTCACAACACTAGATTTCACCATTCACTATATGCCAAAGGAAGCCTCATTATAAGATGTCCACAAAGTCTACCAACATGCACTAGCATTAGCAAATTGTTCACATGTATCAAGCAATGAAGATAATACACACAAGGGTGCTTAGGCCCTCGTATTTAGTCATAACCTCTAAGTGTGTATATATTCCAAAAATAAATATATTTAGAGAAATTATTTGAGATATAGAATCTACAATACATATTCATAGAGAACTTTAATTTATAGGAATAATGACATTTCACATTCATTATTTAAAAATCATATTCACATTGAATTCTTATTGGATCAAGAAACTTATGGATGGTTGATATTGTGATAGTCTTCAAGAGGTAGTCATAACCAATAACCACTCTCTAAATATCCAAACATACAAATCCTCTCCTTCCGGTTGAGCAACTTGTCCCTCTCTCCTTGATTTGGTCTTACTGATTCCTTAATTTATTAGTAACTATGGGTAGGTGGTCCAAAAGCACCACTAACGATAGGAAACGTGGTTCAGAGTTGTCAGGCCAAGTATGGACAGAGAACGAGTAACTTCATGGATTATTTGCATTAACATGAGACATTCATAGATACAGTACAAAGTGACCTTTGGTCTCATATTCTAAGAGGTCTTAAATCTTCATATTCACCTACGACTCTTCACATTTCTTCTAAATACTATTTACAATAATATTTACAAAATACCATAATCATGAGGATTAGTTATCCAACATTCCCCCCCTTAATCCGAAGGGATGTTTTTGAGTCCAAGAATCATTCTGAATTTGTCATTTTTTTCTCTTCCAAGCGCTTTGGTGAAGATATAAGCAATTTGTTCATTTGTGTAACAATGTCCAAAGTCAATAGTCTTGGCTTCTACAAGATATTGAATCAGATGGTACTTTGTGTCTATGTGCTTGGTTTGATCATGGAATATGGGATTCTTGGCCAACTTGGTTGCATAATTATTGTCAAACAGAAGAGGAGTATAATTCACATGTTTTTCCTACAAACCTTCAAGTATTTTCTTCAACCACACAATCTCCTTTGTTGCTTTTGCAGTTGTAATATATTTTTCCTTTGTTGTGGAATCTACATCAAAACCATCTATTTCCATGATCTCTAGGAGACAACTGCCAATCCAAGACTCATGAGATAGCCTGAAGTTGACACTCCATTTTCTTTATCCCCATCAAAGTCTGAATTATAATATCCAATCAGGTTGAAGTCATCCACCTTATAATACTTGAGTCTAAAGTCTTGGGTTCCCTTCAAGTATTTCAAAACTCTTTTTGCAACAGACCAATGTCCTTCACAAGGTTTTTACATGAACCTGGAAAGAATCCCAACAACAAATGAAATATTTATTTTGGGGGTGGTAAGGTAGATATGACTTCCCACAAGCTATCTATACTTGTTTGCATCCTCAAATGCATTCCCTTCTTTTGATACGAGCTTCAAATTTTGTTTCATTAGAGTAGAGATAGGGTTACACTTAGCCATGCCAAACTTGTACAACAATTCTCCAATGTACTTCTTTTAGGAGATGAATATGTACTTTGTATTTTCAGTCACTTCAATGCCCATGTAGTAGTGAAGATGTCCCAAATTTGTCAACTCAAATCCTTTCTTCGGCTCTTTCTCTATGGATGCATGTTAAGAACCAAATATCAATATACCATAGAAAAACCTCAGAAAAAGTACTCAACGCCTTGAAAAAGAGATAATT
>CBVK0101571300.1:0-24074 GCA_900067695.1 Picea abies | reverse complement strand
GAACGTTATTCTCATGCATTTTATGTCATGAGAATATCGTGAGTTGTGATTTGTGTTCTACATTTACCTGGAGTTAATCAAAAATGTAAAACTGTGTAAATTCATGTCTTTATTTTCCAATTTGTGATTTAAAACAATTGAATTTTCTGACACACAACAGTTTGTTATGGTTCATTTTGAGAAGTATTTTGTTTCTTCGAATTCCTAGAAAGTTTGCATGAATACATTATCATACAGGAAATTGTGCCAAACCTTACAAATTTGGTTTTTGTATTAGAATCATAGCTCTTGTTGTACGTTTCGTCGTCAAATATATATTCAATGAGCAAAGTTTCTTTTATTTTTTTATATAGTATTATGCTCCATGTTTTTTCCGTAAAATTGATGGGTTATCATGTTGGACCATTCACATGTGAAGGGATAAAGAAGTTTCCTCTATTTGTCGAATATTTGACCATGTATCTATCACATATATTGATTGAGAATACCCATGTAAAAGAAACCTTATTTGCACCTAGATTTCCATATAAATTTCATTTCCTTGAATAATCCTCTCTGCCCTCCATACATTAGTTCATACTATGTTTTTCATGGTATATACTTCTCAATTATAATCATATGAGTTTTCATTTGCAAAAGTCCCTTGAGATGAGACCTTTTTTTTAATCTGAATATGTTGATAGAGTTTACCATGTATCATTGTATTTCAAAAGAAGTTAAAGGAGGAATTTTCATTCTTATGAAGGGAGGTTCACGCTTCAAATTTGGGTATTGTTCTATACCATACTGTAAAGGGTATTGTTCTATACCATACTGTAAAGAGCCTTGTCTTAAATAAAACTTTTCAGATGAGTCATGCAAACCTTTTTAATAATGTTGCTCTATTAAAACAGAGTAAGAGTCTGACCCTTAATATTTTAGCAATAAAATTATTGCATGCCTAATCCTTGTCATTCAACAGTGATTCATTACTATAAGCCTATCATTCTCAAAACAGAGTCATTGTAAATCACATTCAATGAATATTTTGTGAAAGTTCTATTTTTCTTCCATTTGCATGCAGTTGAAAGTTATCATGAATTTAACGGATGTTTTATGATTCTAGATGATCTTTTCCAATCATGGATCGAGGGGATCTCGGAGGGGACAAGGAATAAGGTCAAATGCTTTTTGAGCAAGAAGGAAGGAAGAAAATAATAAGGTTCTTTGTCCACTTTGATTCTAATTCCAACAAGTTCAATCATTTGGCATGTACTGGGCACTTTTTCTTGGGTGGACAGCAAGCCTTGTATGAGCCTTTGAGACATGTGAATGTACCTCTGCAACCCCATCCAAGTATTGTTGACATCCCTCTGCATCCACAATCTGACCCAGCCAATGATGGATGGGAAAAAACCTGTTTCAGGGAATGCAAAATGGCCCAGCATGCATGAAAATCACCCTCAACCTGAATTTGTTGTTGTTTCTATTGCTCCTTCTACTAATTTTTTTGCTCAAAATCAGCCTTACATTGAGGTTAAATACTCTTCTTTAAAGCTACCTGCAAATGAAAAGGGAAAGAATTCTAGGAAGTAATATTCAAGCTCTGAAACATCAAAACCCGCTTCTTTCCGCTCCAAGGAAAGTACAAAGGAGTTATAAGGAGAGGAGAAAAAAGAAATTTCTCACTTAGACATGTTTCCTGAGATATTTTCGTACTTATATTTTATGTTGATGACACTTACAATGGTGTGAATAATACTTTGATTTGGTTTGACATTTTCAAATTTTGGCTATTAAAGACATTTTGTTTTATATCAGTTTGACATTTTCAAATTTTGGCTATTAAAGACATTTTGTTTTATATCAGCAATTTTTGGAGGGATGAGGTGGTTATATATATATATATATATATATATATATATATATATATATATATATATATATATATATATATATACTTCAATTCATATTATGATCGCATGTGGTGCATTATTACTTATTTCATAAGGTTTATTTGGAATGGTTAGATGATATTAGACGTTGTCTTCCCTCATAAAAGTCTAGTGAGACCCTAGCTACTTTTTATAAATATTAAACATAATATCATTCACTCTTATTAACTACTTCATTGACTTATAAATAGTCTTTTACTCTCATAAGAGAAATATTAATTTATATTAAATAGTTCAATTGAATAATTGTTTAAGGAATATACAAAATGAAAGGAGGAGATCAATGAAGGGACATTACATCACATGAGAAGTATGTTAAAGTTTTGAGAGATTTTTCCAATGATCATCTTTCACCATTTCTACATTTTCTCTGAGTTAAACGGCTTTGTTAATAGCATTAATAGCAGGGATTTACTTGAAATGTGACATAAAGGTGGGTGATACTAATCATGTGGTCTTCCCCTTAAGGTTATTTATTTTTTTGTGTTTGTTTTCACATATTAGAAGTTCTGAAACATGTTCAATCCTAATTAGTGACACATTTTGTAGAATTTTAATTGTGTGCTTCACATCACTTGAGGTGGATTGAGTTTGACTATAGGATCTCATTTTCCTTATATGGCACTTAGTTGCCTTTGTATGAATATTTTTACATCTAATACTTCTAAGGACATCTCTGGTCCAAGTCTTCACAGACATTTGTAAAATCATTTAACTCAATCTGATGTTTGGTTATTTATTAAGGATCATTGCATATTTTCCCTCATTGTTGGCTCTTATTTCTCCAACATTTATTTTTTTACATGCTTGTATCTTCAGATTTCTTGTTGTTGTTATAAATTTCAGTTTTAAAGTGTATTACATTTATTTTTACTCATTTCTTTGACACTGTAATATATTATTTTATCTATTTGTATTTTATGTACAAATAAAGTAAAAAGACAACAAGAAAACATAAAATATATTATAAAATCAAATTGCATTTAAGTCAAGGTTCTTTCTGTTTGGAATTTTGATTTTCAGTCTTAGGCTATAAACAAAGGGTGATAATCACGCTTGCCTCATCTATCCTAATGAGGTCTGAAGTGTTTTGCAAGAAGCATTAGAGATTCTCACGCAACAGACTCCACCAATCCCTTTCGTGTATGCATCTATGCACACAAAAAAAATCTTCATCTGGATCCACAACCTTTAAAATAGGTGCATTGGTCAATAATTCCTTCAAGTATTGGAAACTCTCCTCACATTTGGTAGTACATTCAAACTTTGTTCTCTTCTTTTGCAGTGAAGTGATTAGATGTGTTCCCTTGGAAAACATTCAATTAATCTCCTATTGTATCCAACTAATCCCATAAAGGATCTCAGTTATGTAACATTCTTTGGTCTAGGCCACCCTTTGATTGCCTCAATATTCTCAAGGTCCATCGCTATGCCCTACTATGAGACGATGTGGCCTAAATAATGGATTTTTCTTTGATAGAAGTGAACTTTCTTAGATTGGCATACAATTGGCGCTCTCTCAACAACTATAGTACCATCATCAAATGTTGTTCATGCTCCTCCTTTGTCATGGAGTAGATAATAATATCATCCAAGAATACAATGACTAATTTGTCCAGGTAATCTATGAACACTCCATTCATTAGACACATAAAAGTAGTTGGTGCTTTGTCAGGCCAAGTGGCACCACCACAAACTCGTAATGTCCATAACTTATCCTAAATGTTGTATTGTTGGTGTCTTCTTCTCTGATTCTCACTCAATGGTAACCTGACCTTAGGTCAATTTTGAAAAATATCCTTGCTCCTTCAATTGATCAAAAAGAGCATTGGTCCATGGTAGAGGGTATGTGGTATTTACCATAACCTTATTTAGTTGTCTGAAGTCAATACAAAACCTTGGAGTTCCATCATGTTTCTTCACAAAGAGCACTAGGTCGCCCCAAGGTGAGACACTTGGGCATATGTACCCCTTCTTCAACAATTCTTCTAGTCGGAACTTGCATCTTCAACTCTTTCAACTCCATTGTGCTCATCCTATAGGGAGTTTTGGACACTAGGGAAGCTCTAGACATTAATTCAATAGAGAAGTCAATATCTCTCTTTGGTGGTAATCTTGGCAATTCCCCAAACACATCTTCATATTCCTTTAACACTAGAAAATATTTGAGACTTGGCTCATTATCCTTTCCCAACTGTTCCATATGGGCTGCATATATCTGGCACCCTTTCCTAAAACTTATTTTCAACTGCAATGTTGAGATCTCTCTGATAGATAGATCTTGGAATACCTTGCACCATCTTTGAATTTCCTTCCTCATCAAGGCATGTGAAAGACTTGTAGCAATCTAGGACAACACAATGTTTGTCCAGTCAATCTATACCAATTAAGCAATCATATGACCCAAGTGGTATGATGTTCAAATCTTCCTTAGTATTGACTCCATTCACGCTTTTTGGGAAATCCTTGACAAGTTCATTGATTTTCCTCTTGGTTCCAATGGTTGGCTAAACCAACCAATACTTTCCATGCTTACATTTCTTCAATTTAAACCTTTCAACTATTTTTGGATCTATATACCTATTACTAGATCCAAAATCAATCAAAATAGCTATGGGATAATTATTAATCTTACCTTCTACCTCAATCATGTGGGATTGATAGTGTGTTTTTATGTTGTCAAAGGATGCATGGAACATTGGCATGCCCCATCCCACATTATTCATTGTATCAGCTTCCTAAATGTTATGTATAGTCCTCATCCTCTCTCCCTTGTGAGCACAATCTTTATACAAGTGGTCTCCTTCACATCCCCAATAATTGTGTTGGTTGTCCTTATTGATGTGATTGAGATCTATTTCTAATGAAAAACGGGTTGAATCCTTTATTTCTCTAATCCATCTTGCCTCTCTTCTTATCATCTCAGGATTTTTGGAAAGTTGGCATTCCCTTGTTCTACTCATACAAATACTTGGCCTTCATCATGTTTTCTTCCAAAGTTCTAGGCTCATCAAATTGGATTTTATATTTGTAAAATGATGGCAACCCACTCAAGAACCTCTATATTTTCACCTTCTCATCCTTAATGAAGTCCACATACCTTAAAATCTCGAGGTATTTCCTCCCATACTCATCCATTGTCTTATTTCCTAGCTTGAGCTCAAAGAATTGTTGTATCTTCTTGTCATAATAATGCTTTGACAAGTACAACTGTTGGAAATATCTCTTGAATTGCTTCCAAGAAATTATTTTTTCATCAATATCCTTAACTTGCTTTAATTGATCCCACCACATGGAAACCTTCCCCTAAAGATGATATAATGGCAATTCTTATTTCCAGGTTTCATGAGTAGTTATGCAGCTACAAATATTCTCTCATTCCCAACAACCAGGATTCAACATCTTCTCCCTTCCTACGCTCTCCATCAAATGGTGGTGGGTTGAGCTTCATGAGATCTCCTTGCAAAATATATGAATCGGGCTTCCTCCTCTGATTTTGATAGGGGACACACTTGGGCTACTCTTTGACCTTGAAATCAATGTGCTCTTCTGGTCGAGAATCCTGATCAATGATAATGTATACTAGCACTCTTAGAGTGTCTGTATCCCCTTTGTTCATCTCACCTATCATGAGATTCAGAGGCTACTTCTTGTCTTGCATTGACTGCTTGTTTTGTGCTAGAATCTTTATTGATTAGTCTTTGCAACATATTTAAACTCTATAGAAGTTGAATGTTAATTTGATTTTTCTCCTCATGACCTATTATCAACCTTTCATTGTCTTCTATGTAGATTTTCACTTATTTTTGCAAGTTTCTCATAGTCTCAACTAGCTCCACTCTACTCCTATGCCCAATAGACTCGGTTTCTAGAATTCCCATGTTGATATGTAAACCTCAGATCTCATCTTCATTGTTGTAAGATCATTGTGCATCATACATATCTCTAGTCCTTGTATAGGAACCAAGTTTGTTTTGCATGTTCCTCTAATTATGTAAAAATGTGCATGCAACAATTACTTGTTAGAATTATGCATACTATAAAATTGTCATTAATTAAGCTAAAGGTCCTTCTTTGACCCATTTTCTGAAGGACATTAATACCCTAATCAAAATTCTGAGCTTTCAAATATATTATCTTCTGAATTATCTTTCTAATGATTGTACTTATGTCTCAATCTAATTTCTAAGTTTAAAGTTATAGCTTTCCAAAACCAATAGTTTCACCCCCCTTTTTTTGCACTTGTTTCATTGGTACCAATAATCTCAAGGGATAACTTTTGCCTCTTCTAAAAGAAAATATGGACAGAACTAGGAAAAAATTTATATCGGGTGTTGATAGTATTCTTGATTGTGACTACACAACAACTCTCAAATTCGAGATCTGATACTCCAACCAACTTTTGAATCAATCTAGATTTGGCAACTTTAGCATTTTGTATATCCTCCAAACTTAGAATTTTTAACAGAAAATGACTATCTTCCAAACGGAGAAAAAATGGTAAAATTTTCCTTATGACAAAGTTGCCTAGATTGATGAGTAGGTAAAATGTTGACTAAATAAATTTTTCTAAATTTGTGATCTAGGGTCCATTTTCCTCTGAAGATTTCAAAAATCCCCATAAAGTGGCCCAAAATAGTGGATTTTTCTTTGTTTGGGCACCTCCACTCCAACTCCTTTATAATTTGGTCATAAACCCAATTGGGTATCTTTATATATGCTTCTTGGACTCTCTATAAAAAAACTATCTTAATCTGGGTCTCGGTCACTGAGCACTTCCTTGATCTTCAAAAACCATTATTTTGGATTTTTTGAAAAAATGAAGAAGAATTGGCCAAAGGTCCTCATTGGCACTTTGGTATCCTTCGTCACTATGGACATAGCCTTCAAATTTCATCTAATTCTAAGTTGAGTTTCTCTTGTTATGACCAAAACATTTTTTTCCTCCAGACTTTTTTTATCATTGCCCAATTTACTCCTTCCATTTCCTCCTCTTTCTCCTCTTCTCTTCTCTTTCTTTTTCGTCTTCTCTTTCTCTTTTTTTCTCTTCTTCTCTCTTTTTCTCTCTTCTCTTTATCACACGGATAACTTATTCTTTGGCCAATATATCGCTCCAAAAATACTTTTCTTGGACGATATATCACTGAAAATTTATTTTTCGGCCGATATTTTCCTCTATCGCTACAAAAAAAAATTCTTTACCAACAAGAATTATTAATTTTCTCATCAAGACCTCTTCTTTATCGGCAATATTTAGTATTTTTCTCGTTGACACTCTTTCTTTTATCAGTGAGATTACACTCTCATTTATCAACGAGATTTATCTTTTTCTCATTGACATTCTCTCCTTTATCAACAAGATTTATCTTTTTTCTCACCAACACTCTCTCCTTTATCAATGAGATTTATATTTTTTTATCACCACCACTCTTTCCTTTATCGGCAAAATTTAACTTTTTTCTCGCTAACATTGTTTCCTTTATAAATGATATTTATCTTTTTTCTCACTAACACTCTCCTTTATCGACAAGATTTATCTTTTTTTTCTCACCAACACTCTTTCCTTTATCAGCGAGAATTTTTTTTTTCTCGCCAGCGTTTCACCTAGAAAAATTATATTTTTCTCCACTTTCTTCTTCAAAAAAAATCTTAAGTCTTTTTGTCTCTTGGTGATGACATTGTATCACTCAGAAACTTTTTCTTTGACAATACTTTATCGCCCACTAAAAAAATTTCTCCAACGGTACACTCTTTATCTCCTTTCCTGACTAAACTCAGGTGGGATAATTGCATGACACTTCCACCTTTTAATAGAAAATAATAATAGTATGGCCCTTATTATAATAGGGTGGGATTCCTCCCGATTCCAGTAGTTCTCTACAGGTTCTCTCCAAGTCCTGCAAAGAAAACTTTTAATATCATTGAAGTGCTCAAAAGCCAGGCATATCTCTATTCACTTTTAAACCTCTTCGAGCATTCTTATGCTGGGAAGAAAGCAAAGCTAGGAATTCATTTCCTAACCCTCCTAATGTTATTCCAGATGCTTGAATCGCCAATAAAAATTATATTTGGCAGCATTCCCTTTATTTCCCACAATTTTTGTCTTGGGTGATTCACTCTTTATCACTGAAAAAATATTATCTTTCAGAGATACACTCCTTATAGTTGACAAAAATTATATTTCTTTCATGATACACATTGTATCGCTCCCAAAAAATATTTGTCCTCGACAATACACATTGTATCACTGAGATTTCACATATTTTCGACACTTAGCCAATTTTCTAAAATTGAGCTCAGCATTGTCACAAAAACATCTGACTCGACCTTCTGAGCCAAATTCAACCCCTGATATGCCAAATTGACCCCCCCCACACACACACACCATCAATCATCATACAAAAATCAAAATTTAGGGTACTGACCCCAATTTTGTATGCTTGGAAAAAACGGATTTTTCACACAACCTTCACACAGACTAAAGCGTATGTCATTTTGTAGTAGACTCATGCAAGCCTGGTGTTGCACCCAACTCTCTAATACCACTTTATAGCACATCTGCTACTAGACCCAACAAAAATTTTATGATACCCATTAACTAAATGCGTGCAACAATATAAAAACATGTGCAACTAACAAGAATATTTAAAAACATGAATGCAATTCTATTTAACATACACAATAACACTAATTCACTCAAAGAAGAGAGAATAATGCACAACTATAAAAACCCATAAATAAAAACAATGAACATAGATAAAACACTTTTGTTTTGAAAGAAAATGTGCAGCCAAGTGCAAATGATAGGCATTCCACCCAATCGTAGAATTTTTTCTCTAGTTCTCAACAACAAGTCACCATCAATCTGGGGCTATGAATCCACAAGAAATTATGTCTCCTAAGGATGTCTATTGTCCACTGACAGCCCAAAATAACCCATAGAAAACTATTTTCCTACAGCCATCCCAATCCACCAACTCTCTTTCCCCTCAACCTGCACAACCCAAGGAATGAGATCCCCTTCCCTACCACAAAGTCCCTTGGGCTATCCCACTTCCCTCCAGTGCTCCAGCACAAGTTGGCTTGGAAATCTCTCTTGTTGGGGACTCCAAAATGCTAGTTGCAACAGGAAAAAACTCGTAGCATCAAGCTAACTGCTCTAGCATAATTTATTACACACATAAATCTCACTCTATAGGCTTAACATTCTACTTCTTCATGCAATTACAACTCCAACAAGTTTCCCACAAAACCCACTATGAGTGTCTTCAATCTCTAGCACTTAGCGCATTCTTGGTGTCCCAAAAATTGCTTGTAAAAACTACCTACAATACCCATTTGAATTTCCTTTTACCCATGAATGTTGACTCTCACATTCCCCAATGTCGATTGTACTCGACCATGTGCTCTAAATTACTATGTGAGGTGACTTTTCACACCAACTCTCTTACAGGTATTCAATGATTGGGGCTTTGATACACTCAAAAGGAAAATAGAAGGATCATATAAAATAATAATTTTAGAAAGGTGGCTTGGAATTAGTACACATGAATAATTACCTCGTTGGACCCCCTCTCTTGTAGAAACTTAGCCCGCATGACTCTGTCCATGTCTATTTGCAGTCGGCGATACATTTTATTTTATTATTTCAATATGCAAAGTTTACATATTACATCGTTGGGCCCACGGTCATACATCGTATTTACATGATACATCGCTAAACCGAGGATTAAAAACGAGAATGTTACACTTTGTGTAGATTGATTATGAAGGAATTCCCATATTTGATCAAGTGGTATTGGTTTTTTCTCCTCCTAAAGATTGCATCTGTCACATATATCTAGGGACTTTCAAACACTCCACATACATCAATTGGTACTGCATCTACCTCCACTTCATCAATATGGTTTGCACTTATAGAAAAATTGATCTTACATTGCTTATAGACCCTGAGATCTGCATTCTCATTACCCATCCCAATGGATATGGGTGAGGATGGTCATGAACTTGCAATTCAAGCTTGTTGATTAGATCTTCTACTGTGAGGTTGGCCTATAAACTAGAATCAAATAAAGTATACACCTTTATCTTCTTGACCTGGATCTTAATATGGAAGAGTTTAGTCATCTCATTCTCTTCCTTTGGATGGAGGCTACTTAGATTCACCTCCTTTTAAATTGTGGTGCAAACAATCTTTTCATCTACATATGAGTAGTTCTCTACCTGGTTGCTTGAATCCATGGCTAGCATGTTATTCTTTTTGGATTCCTTCTTGTGTTTCTTTGGATTCAACTCTAGATGTAGCTTCCAACGTTTAGCTTCAATTCATCACAACGAATCTTACAAGTTTCTGAAATCCCTTGTTATGCAATGTTTTGCTTTAAGATTCAAATTTAATGTTACTAGCTTAATGCATGAAAATACTTAAAATAATTGAAACTCAAATAAAAGAACCTAAGCAAATAACACACCAACCACATAAGAACACAAGATGTACCCTAGGAAATCCCAATACAAGAAAACGCTAACTAGAAGTTGATGCCTATGCTCTACTCTTTCTCTCGATTATGAAATGAAAATACAAAGAAAGGGGCACTCATTATGGAGTTGCCATGGACATTGTGGCCACTTGGAGCAGTTTATTAATGCAAAATAAAAAGATTATAGAGAGATTTTGCAAGAGAGTTTCTCACAATCGATCATCGGCAAATGACCATCCATGTTGTTTAAATAGATATCATGGACCAATTAGGTGTTAAGCCATAGATCAATGGTCATTAATATCAAGGAGAATATGAACCATCGGATCACTCTATGTCAGGAACATACCATGACCGTCAGATTTCCTAACTACAAATGCATACTAATGCATACTAAAGAAACACACTAGAAACACATTTTTACCTAATGACACATTATACCAAGTATATCTTAACTAACTCCTAAGTGTCTAAATATACTAACAATAAAATAGGTTAGAATTGTGATCTTTAATGTAGTGTTAACCTTGTCATGGTTCTACACGTTTTTCCATCATTTATAATAAAGACAAGAATCTTTCAAAAAACTGGTGCCCTCAACTTCCACACCTTGCAAATTAATAAGATGGTAGATAACAATTTTTCAAATTTATGATCCTCTTAGTCAACAAAAAATGCTTCTATAGAAACATATTTATTATAGACGGATATTTAAACTAGCTTGCTTCAGGAAAGATCGACATTTTCCTTGCTTTCATTATCATCATATTTTTGTTCTTCATTTCAATAAAAATGTACTTAGTTTTGTTATCTTCGATCATCGAGATAATTTCTTCTATATTTGTACATGGAAATTGGCTCTCGCTCAATTTTGATCGACCAAAAGAAAAATCAAAAAAGAACCATCAACTCTTGCTACATACATATTAATAATGTAGATATAGTTCACTTGATTTAAGATTCACTTTGCCCATTAGTTTGGTTTGAATCAAGTCCTTATCATTGTCATCATTCCCATATGCACCAATACTTCTGAACTCAAGGCACTAAAGTTCCCCTGATGGCATTTCATGAGTTGTTTATGCACAATGTAAATTGAATAAGGAAGATGTAGATTCACTAGTAGTGAAATCCTGCTACAAAGTAGCGTCTTTTAATATTAGTACCACCTTTATGATTACTCAAAACTTTTAAGGTTATATTTCTTCTTTGTGAGAAGAAGCTTACAAGTCGATCTTCCTTTACATTCTGTTGTTGCAACATATTGTGCGTATACATATGTATTCCTTTTTTAATATAATGGTAGGAAGAAAACTTAGAAAATATGTATAATAATATTTTTTTCTTTTGGCATGGAATAGCATAATGTTGAATTAAAACACCCAAAGGCATGGTATAATGTTTATAGAAAATTAAGAAATAAATCAAGAGGCACAATAGTTTTGAAAAGTATTATGTTAACATTGCAAAAGGTTTGTATTGAACAACTTTAAAGTGTGTAGCAGAAGCTCAATGACAGTGCACAAGACTTTGTGCAAGAAAATGTAAAATGAGGAAAGCCTAGAAATGCTTTGTCGACTTAATATTGTTGACCAAAATGGTAGTCAACATATGCCAACCAACATATTTTTGTCGGTTACAGTGGTGTGCAAGCTTAAGTTATTCCGGTTTCAATGAACAATGTACTAAAAAGTATGGGGCTTAAGGATTGAAACAATTGAAGGTAGATATCATTGTCTATTATAGAACAGGGGGGGAAATGGAAATTTAATTGATGTATGATTTGGGAATTCATGGAATAATTCTTGGAAAGTGACAATATGGGGGGGTTGGTCCTGTATGTATAATAGACAAAAAACAAAAAATCTTTGAATATTTGACAAAATAATTAGAAAATTGAGTGAATTGTCATGGATGTGTGTTGAGGGAAAAACCTAAATGATACATTGATAATCCATGATGTGTATTCAAGAGATATCTCGAGATGGAGGGGATGGAGAAAGGGAAATAAAATAATATGGAAAGGACTGAATGACTGCTTCAAGAAAGAATGCCCGCTTAGTAAGCATATGATAGACAAAGAAAGGAACTCTGACACATAAAGAAGGAAACTTGGTTCACCTGTTATAAGTTTGTTGTCCACCAAAAGAATTGATCAATCAGTTAATCATTATATACAGATACCTTTATAATCATTGACCATTTCTCTATCAAGTCTGACCATCAAATTAAAAGGTGAAAAAGGAAAATAAAAGAAAGCCAAAGAAAAGAGAAAAAAGAAACTAAAATAAAGTGAAGCAAAAAAAATATATCTACACGGGACTCGCAACTTGGAAGACTTTGCGCAAGGAAATATTACTGACGTTTAAAACAATAGATGAATATGGAAAGGAAAAATGACTTATAAACACCCCAAATAAATGTTTACCATCTTTCAAGATCTGCCAACCAACAAGATGAACCTTTCATATTACACTGAAAACATCAATATGATTAAAGATTTCAATTTTAAGGTTCAAAGTTTGAATATCAAAAATATGGTCTATAGACTCATCAAACAACCTAATTCCATATGTTGCAATCTTCCTATCATAAATAGGGTCATCATAATGCAAGGAAGAATATAAAGGATTTAAAAATATACGAACTCGACGGCATGGAAGGAAAATGTGCACATATCAAGAGGAGTATGCATACAAATATCAAGGTATTTGACTTCTTCTTCTAATTGAAACAATGGATTTGAAATATCATTATGCCATTCAAATTCTTGATCAGCCTCATGAATATCTTTGAAAGAAGAATCATCCCATATATCTATTGAATTGAAAGGGTTGCCATCGATTTGAATTGACCATTCATTAGTAGCATCATCAAATAAAAATGTGTCGTAAAGGAGATTAAAGAGGCCGAAATAAACCTTTTCCTTTGCATGATCAACTTCGCCATTATATTCACATGAATGAAATATTTGGAGTAAACCATGATCTTGGAGTTGGATTGGTCCATTAGTTTCAACAATGATAGTATTTGGAAAGTGAGGGATAGAATGATCGTTGAACATCATGATATGGTCATAATCATCTTCACATCCACACTCTTGATCACAAATAGTGAAGGAACTATAATTAGTTCCTAGGAAGGAGGGCTCCAAACATCTCTCAAGGTAGGAATGATTTGAAGATTGATATTCAAGGGAGAGCATGTGATCTTGTAAATATTTCATTGTTAGATTTTCATTAGTTTTGTTAACATTAGATTTACCATATCATTTTTATCTTCTTTTAACATCTAATAAGCATATACTGAAATATATAAGCAACAAATAAACAAGCACAAGAAGACACAAATATTTGTCTTGAGAAAACCCCAAACTCAAGGAAAACCCAACCAACTTTTCTTAGAGAGAATATTTCCAATACAACCATGAACAAGCTCTATTCACAAGAGAAAACCAACAATGAAGATGTTTTTTTTTCATAAGAGATGATATTGTATGTGTATATATTATTACAATGATGATTTTTACATATATATAGAACATATGGTGACCATCCATAAAAGGATGCGTCCCTTGGATAATATATATATATATATATATATGGAATAATGTCTTCCTGATGTTGTTCAAACATCAACAATATCTACATCATTGGAAAGCTCTCGATGTGTAGAATAGTATTGAGAGGCTGTGATAGTTGAAGGCCTCAAACGAGCTCTGATAGTTTTTGGACCCCAAATCACCAAAGTGGGACCTGCCCCTAAAATGGGACTTACAAGCCAATAGCTCCAATTTTCCACCTAGTAAGTACCTAAATAGATGACAAATTATGTAATGATCCATTCTAAATCAGTTCTTTACCCAGCCTCTTTAGTGGAAACATTCACGACCAAAGTAGATGTTTGTATGTTTATGTCTAACTATTGGATGGAAAATCACAATTATGTAACATAGACCAATCATATATGTCATCGATATATCAGTTAGTGTTTACAAGAAAACTTCCACTTTCATGCAAAGATTCAACAACTAATTAACTAGACTTGGATGCGTTTATGGTTTTATTCTCAAGCTCAGGCCTATTTTCCTATATGACCTAGAGCACTAACTCTATTTGTTAAAATTTAAAACCATCTAATCAAAGCATATATACATGCAGAAATCAGAGCAAAACAAGACTTTCAAGCAAAGCAAAGTAATGAAAAAATAACAAGCAATATTCTAGTGAAAACTAACTAGAAAGTGGTATCAAAAGATACATCACATAAACTCAACATTGGTGAAAGAAAACATGATTTCCTAATCTAAGAAAGCAAATACCTAAGAAGCATAAATGCACATTCTACACCTTGCAAACTTTGATGAGATGGTCAAATAACAAATCCCAAGAATTCTTCTACACATTAGGAAATATCCCATCCTTTGCCTTCACAAACAAGAGGGACATTGTAAGGTGAAGATGATTCCAGAAAGAATAGCACCTATGATGTAGGGAATTATGTCCTCCGTGACAAATAGAACACCATATTGGCTTTGAAGATGAGTCTTAAGTGTGAAATAAATTGTTTTAGGTTTAAAGGTAGGAGAGGCATTATCCAAGGTGGTTAGTTTCAAATGTCTTCGATAACAATAACATCAATCCAAATCAAGATTTTCCTTTTAAACAATAGACTACATGTAAAGCAAGATTTTCCTTTTAAACAATAGACTACATGTAAAGGAATCATTTACAATTCAACAAAAGTTGGTCCAAAACTGATTGTAATCATTATTCCCAGTTGTTCATTCAAACTCACAAGGACAAAGAGTACAATTGAATCTTCAAGTCTTCTAACGTTCGATTTAATAATAGTTTTACCTTCATTATATATGGCAGGAAAGAATATTTCACCATTGTCACATCCATATTGTCATCTGAAAAGGTTTCTCTAAAGAATATCAATGCATCATGGAGAAAAACAGAAGGGTGTGAAATCACTATATAGCAATTCCATCTAATTCTCTAACAAACAATGTTATAGCTACATCCTCGTACTCAGCCAAAATATATTAAAAAAAATGGACTGTAATGCTCAATTAATATATATAATTTAATGTAAAATTCATACTCATGAATGATTAATATAATGATAATTAGATATTATAAAATAAGGTAATTGGATTGTATAATTAGTACAACCATAGTCTTGAGGGTTAGCTACCAATCCAGACTAATAGGTGGGGAGTATTAAGCCACCATTCCAGGCTAATAAAATTTTACATCAATTAATTTAATTCTTCATTTTTGTGCCACAACTTATTATGCCTTATATGTTGTACGTGCCACAACTTCCTTCCACTGTTACGACCTCTCGCAACCTTCTTCTACATCGCCACCACCTCCTTCTGCACAGCCTTTATAGGTGGGGAGTATTAAGCCACCATTCCAGGCTAATAAAATTTTACATCAATTAATTTAATTCTTCATTTTTGTGCCACAACTTATTATGCCTTATATGTTGTACGTGCCACAACTTCCTTCCACTGTTACGACCTCTCGCAACCTTCTTCTACATCGCCACCACCTCCTTCTGCACAGCCTTTGGGTTTTCCTATAAATAATCAATTACGCATTTCACTCAATCTGTATTCATATTGTCAAAGAGAATAGATGCAGAAATCCATACCTATCTCTTGTGGGATCATTCCAGTGATTCCATCCATCGAGAGAAATAATTGCAAGCATATAAGTATATGTTAATATACTTATCTCGGCAACATTGTTCAATCCATTCACAGCAAGCAAACAATACTGTTCTACAACATTGCATAGATAGCGTTTTTTGGTACTAGTCCACCTGCGTCCTCTGAAGCAAACCCTCCCGTAGGACCTCACCAAACTCCTCCAGTGAGTGGAACTTCACCAACCACGTAAAGTAATGTACATAAAATATCTTTGTCCTGAATTGAGATTTATAATTTATGCCTTATTGGGATTATATAGTTTGGTTGTTCCATATATTGTAAATCACATTACAATATATTCATGATCTACTATACAGAAGGTTCCCCTACAAAAACATTACCCATAATACTGGGGATTGTGGGAGGTGATTCTAGCATTAATGGTATGTCTATTTTCCATGAGGAGAAAACTGAATTCTGCCATTTCATGGAGGCCAGTGACCCATCATGCACAATTAAATTTATGTTCAGTCTTTATATTCACTTCTTCTTCTAAATAGAAATCCCTGAAAATTATGAGACAAAGTCAAAGTTATTCAGTTAGGCTGTAAAAGCTCAAGTTTGAGGTGTTTTTTAGTATTCGTGCAGTGTTGTTTTCTTAGGCAACGTATGGAGGTTTCCTTGTAATTTTTTCAAATGAATGAAAAGCGTATTTGAAGTAGTAATTACTAGTGTATGTGTGAAATTAATTTTTATGTTTCCGCTATTTGATTTCAATCTAGTGTGTGATTAATGTTATGGTCTAAATTTATTTTTGCAATAATTAAATTCAGCAATTTACTTGTTTGATTGAGACCATAAGGGATTTAGTCACCTGGGGCTTGGGAATTTTCATATGGTATCAAAGCATATTTCTCTGATTCAGATTCTCTAGGATTTGCAATAATAAATGAACTACAGGGAAGAAGTACCAACAGTGAGAGGGTTTCAAAACTAATTTTCAAATTTGGGAGTCTGTGCAATAGATCTAAAAAATGGCATCAAATAGCCTCAAGTTTGAGGACAAATTGGATTGTGCCTCGAATTTCTGATCTCTGAGATATTGTCAAGAATGTTGCTACTCAGCGTACAGATTTGTAGGAGTTGGTAGCTCACAACAAGAGGTTTGTGAAGGCCAAGCAGATCGTCTTGGATTCCATAAAGGATCATCTGATCCCTCGTGTATTCGAGAAGAAGACGGTGCAGAAGATGTCCAATGCCCTGGTTAGTCTCTACCAACGTCAGAACATAAACAGGAAGATAATATTGCGGAATAAACTCAGATCCATAGTGATGACGAGATAAAACACAGTCATGAGTTACCTTATCAAAATCACACAAATTTGTGATCAACTTGCAGCAGTTGGGGAAAAGGTTGAAGACGCAAAGCTATTGAACATGGCACTGAATGGATTTCTATTTCATGGGAACCATTTGTCAAATGTATTTGTGTTCAGGAAAACCTTCTTGACTTTGAGAGGATTTGGGATAACTGTAACTAGGAGGAGACTGAGATGGAGTCAAAGGCCAACAAGAACGATGGTGAAGAGAACCTAGCTCTATTTGGTTAGTCAAATAAGGGCAGAGGTAAAGGACCCAGCAAGGGTAAGGGAAAGAGTGGGGAGTCAACCTCACAGCCAAGAAAGAAGGACTTGAGTAAAATCAAGTGCTTCAGTTGTCATAAGCATGGTCATTATGCATCACTATGTCTAGATAAGAAGAAGGGTAAAGGGAAGCAACAACAAAAGCAGGTAGCAACCTTTGCAAAAACTCAGATGAACGAGTTTGCTGCCAAGTTCGAGAGGGATTTCTCATTGGTAACTTGCCTTTCTACCCGCACAATTATGAGGAATGCGTGGTATGTGGACAGTGGGGCATCTCAACATATGACATCAGCTTGGCAGTTCTTTTCTAGTCTGAAGAAGCATGACTCAAGAGTACAAGTTGAGCTTGGTGATGATGCCAAGTATCTAGTAGCAGGAGTTGGTACTATTCCCTTCCGACTCGAGTTAGATAATTCTTTAGATTTTGACGATGTCTTGTTTGTTTCAGGTCTGAAAAAGAATTTTCTTTAAGTTTCAGTCATGGAGGATAAAGGCTTTGTAGTTGAGTCCAAGAACCATCAAGTCCTCATCAGGCCAAAGGATTCTAACATATATACAACTCAAGTAATAGGGGTTAGAGAAGGTAATTTGTAGAGGTTGTAGGGTGAACCTGTTCGAGCCTTGGTGCATAATAGTGACAACTTGAGCGAATTGTGGCACAAGAGGATGGGGCACTTGAATCACATGGTGTTGTCTATTCTGAGGGTGATAGTCACAGGTATTCTAGATTTTAGTATTGAGCAACATGGTGTATGCAGAGGGTGCGTGCTTGGAAAGCATGTCAAGGCTGCTTTCCCAAGCAACGAGCACAGGTCTAATGGGATTCTAGACCTAGTTCATTCAGATGTATGTGGATCGATGTCAATAGCGTCAATCACATGGAGCATGTACTATCTTTCCTTTATTGTTGCTTCTCTTGCAAGACATGGATCTACTTATTAAAGACAAATGATGAAGTCTTAAGCAGGTTTTAGGAGTTCAAAGCTCTTGTTGAGAACCAGACAAGAAAGAACTTCAAGGCTTTGAGATTAGATAATGGAGGTGAGTATACCTCCAACGAGTTCAAGGATTTCTGCAAGGAGGTAGGAATCAAGAGGGGTTGACTGTTTTGTAGAACCCATAGCAGAATAGGGTTGTAGAGCGAAAGATTCGATCCATCATAGGGGTTTCTAAGGCCATGATTCATGACCAGGACTTGCCGATGTTTCTTTGGGCAGAAGCATACAACACAACAATCTACATCCGGAATATTGGTGTCCTCACAAGATCTTGGAGGACAAGACAACAGAGGAAGCATTCATTGGTGTGAAGCCAGAGGTGAGTCATTTGTGGTTGTCTAGTCTACATCTGTGTACTTATAGAGAAGAAGACTAAGTTGTAGCCCTCCAAGAGGAAGGGTTTATTTGTGGGTTACAGTGAGACTTCAAAGGTTTACAGGGTATATATTCTAGAGTAGAGGACGACGGTAGGAAGTAGGGATGTAAAGTTTGAGGAGGACTTCGCATCCAGGAACTTGGAAGTCACATGAGCCCATTCTAGTAACAAAGAATGAGGAGTAGGAGGCTCCAAAGGGTGAGCCAGGGTAACGACAGACACCAACAATTTCCAGTTCAGGACGACAACCTTTAGGTGAGGAGGAGGAGACATTAGCCCCTTCTAGTTTTGTCAGGAGACCTCAATGGTTCACACAGGCATTGAGGGATGCCCAGGAGTATGTTGGGGATCCTAGGAGCACATTTAGGGAGAGCAGGCCTCTGAAGAAGTTTCCAAACTACATGGCATTGATGAGCAACATCATAGATTCAAAGTTGTCCAATTTTCAGGAGGCAACAAACCAACAGGTTTGGCGGGATGCCATGGTGGAGTACACCTCCATCGTGAATAATGGACATAGTGCTAAGATCTGATTGGAAGTCAGTAGTAACTTCCAGGTGGCTCTACAAAATCAAGCATGTTGCAGATGGCAACATCGAGAAGTTCAAGGCGAGGTTTGTTGCGAGAGGGTTCTCCCAGAAAGAGGGAGTGGACTATGAGGAGACATTTTCTCTAGTTGCCAGGCACACTTCCATTAGAGTAGTTATGTCTATAGTTTCAGTCATGGGATGGAGGATACATTAGATGGATGTGGAGATAACTTTCCTTAATGGGATCATTGAGGAAGAAGTGTGCATAGAGCAACCTCAGGGCTTTGAGGTAAATGGGAAGGAGTTCCATGTTTGTAGGCTTATGAAAGCCTTGTATAGACACAAGTAGGCATCGAGATCATGGTATTCTAGGATCGATGAATATTTGTTGAGTATGGGCTTCACCAAAAGTGAAGCAAAACCTAACTTATATTATATATTTGTTGGGATTGGTTTGATTATTTTGGTGCTATATGTAGATGACCTATTTCTTACAGGTGTGGAGAAGCTCATTGCTCATTGTAGGGTGCAAAGTAGACATGGCAGTTGAGTTCGAGATGAAGGACATCAACATGATACTTTACTTCTTAGGTTTGGAGGTTTGGCAGAAACCAGGGGAGATATTCCTTGGGTAGGGTAAGTATGCAATTGAGATCTTGAAGACATTTTGGATGGAGGATTGCAAACCTATGGCCACATCCATGATCACCAATTTGAAGAAGGTGATAGCTTCAGATTCAGAGTTGGTGGATCCCATGTTGTATAGGAAGCTGATAGGTTAATGAATTTGGTCAACATTAGACCATATATATGTTTTGCAGTGAACACCTTGAGTCAGTTCATGGTGGAGTCGAGGAAGGAGCATTGGGTAGCAACAAAACACATGCTTAGATATTTGAGGGGCACAATGGAGTATGGGTTGAGATATCTCGGAGATGGTGAAGTGAAGTTGCAGGGGTATACAGACTCAAATTGGGCAGGGAATGCAACAAACAGGAATAACACCTCGGGGTGCTGCTTTAGCTTGGGATCAACGATGATATCTTGGTTTAGCAGGAAGTAGACTTTCGTGGCACTTAGCTCAGTAGAGCCAGAGTATATATGGTAGCTAGTACAACGAGTTGTGAGGCCATTTGGCTTCGCAAGTTGCTTGCAGGTTTATTTGATCAAGAGTTTGATCCCATGTTGATTTACTGTGATAATTAGAGTTGTATCAAACTCTCTGAGAATCTAGTGTTTCATGACAGGTCCAAGCACATAGAGAGCATATATCACTTCATTCGAGACATGATTTAGACGAGAGCAATGAAGCTCGATTATATTCCCACCTATCAGCAGGTAGCTGGTATTCTGACCAAGCCCTTAGCAAAGGGGAAGTTTGAAGCATTCGAAGACAAACTTGGATTGGTGCATAATTCCTTTCTCGCTAAGAGGGAGTGTTGTGAAATGTTTCTCGAACATGAACTTCTTGCACATGTTAGGTGTGAATGTGTGAGAAGTAGTTCGAGACGACTTCTTAGTGACCACTTAGGAAAAGTGGGAAATAATACCATCTTGTAATTTCACTTGAATAAATGAAAGTGAAAGTCAAATTTCCTATGTTCTCCTTGTCTTAGAAATCTAAATGAAATATTCTAGAATATTAGTGAGTTAGATTTGTTCTAATCTAGCTGTACACCTCATTGTTGAGATAAGGTGGGTTGCTTGAGCCTTGGATGAAGTAGATTAGTTGTTGAGATTTTGAAAATTAGTTGCTAGGATTGATGAGATTAGGTATCTCTCTCAAAGCATAAATAATACAAGATGGGAGAAGTTGGAACACACATGGGAACAATGCGAGAGGCGGAGACCAAGAGAAGGAGAGTGCATTTGAGAGGAGAAAGTGCAGATCTGCTGTAGCAAACAACAAGAGGGAATCCGTACAGTAGCAGTGCCGTATAGTCGTACAACAGTAGCTGTTGCCTTCTTTCTTCAGTAGTGCCATACTTCTATTTCAACAGGTTATACTTCTTTGTTCTGTAGTGTTTTATTTACCGTAGTGCGACTAAGTTACAACACACTGTATAGTATTACATGTATAGTATAGATGCCTCTGAATTGTAAAATATGTAGAAGGAAGTGATCCGCTAGGTAGAGTCTGATCTAGTAGGAGGTTGAAGAAATTGGGCTCGAAGCCTGAGGGCCTCCTGCATGTATAAGGCCAAGCATATCTGGTCGGAATATCTGAAGAAGCCAGTGAGGGTATGAGTTCCTTTGAATAGGAAATGGAACCTCCCACTAATCTCATAGTAGATGGGGCAACAAACTCCTTAGTCTTGACCTCCCGAAGATGGCATAATTGGCAGATCCTGTCTGATCGATCTATCTGGTGGTTGGTTTCTACAGGAAGTCTATGGGAACCGACTCTGAAATAGCCTAAGGGAATGCGAAGAGCGTACAACCAATGGAAAAGTGTATACTGTGGTTGAACAATGAGCCTGTCTCTAATCTCTAAGAAGTGCTTAGCATAGAAGGCCATCTTTGGGCGTAACCCACCCTGAGGGTTAACCCAAGTGATTTGGATGAACTGCCTATAAATGTCATCCTTGATGATCCTGTTCAACTCTTGTCTGGTAGGTAGGAGGTGTCTAGGTTCATTTAAGGAATATCTAAATAGAGGGAGATGGTCCATCTGAATATGCCCACAGACTTTAAAATATCTAAAACCCCTGTGGACCAACTTTGCGCTCGACTTGAAGGGATAGAGGGAGAAATGGTCTCTGAAGAACAATAGACCAAGTATGGGTACCGGTTTCGCCCCTCCATTGAGTTAGGGAAGCTCCGAATGCGATGTAGAAAAGAGACCAGTTTGAACATTGTCTCAAATTGGAAGGGTCGGTTCCCAAACTCTGCCAGAATGATGTGTTGGGGGATTGTTTGCTTGCATCTACTGATGCGCCGAAGGAGAAGGGTCTGGACTCTCTCAGTTGAGGCCCATTTAGACTCAAGTAAAGAAGGCCCCATATCTCTAAGCCATAAAGAACAATGGGTCGGATAAGGGATTCCACAAGGGACATCTTGGATGAGATGTCCTAAAAATGTTGTTTGAAGCACTGTCTTTTGCGAAGGGCCAAGGATCCATATCTCTTGTTAATCTGAGGATGAAGGTCGGTCGCAAACTGAAGCGAGGTCCTGAGAATTGAACCTCCAAGTATGTGTAGGTGCCAGTGATCTCGATCTCCTCCCCTCTGAAGAAGAAATGAAGGTCTGTGGTATTCTTCAACCCGTTGAAGATCATAACCTTGGTTTTACACAGGTTGATTGCCAACTGTGTAAGGTCGCAGAAGAGAGCTAAAGCATCCAATTGTCTCTGTAGCCCCTCTAGAGAAGATGCTAGGAGGACCATGTCATCATCAAAGAGCAGGATAGATATTAGAACCTGGTGGAGGAGGCACTCATCGTTGTCCTGGATATGCTGATGAAGAAAGGCCTCCAACTCATCAATGTAAATCCCAAACAAGGTGGGGGACAGGGGGAAATCTTGTTTAACCCCAATGGTACTCTTGATGAATTCAGACATCCTGTGAACTCTGTAGAGACGACCAACGACCAACTCATATAGGCGCATGATGGCAGTCAGTATGGTTTGGGAAATGTCGATGTCTTTGAGCCTTTGGAACATGGCTTCTTGCTGGATGGAGTCAAAACCTTTTCGAAAATCTACAAAGTAACAATAGACTTTCGAAGAACGATGCCGTGCCTCCTCAATGATGGCCTGAAGAGTAAAGATGTGATAATGGTCTGATGAGTGGGTCACAATCCTGCCTGTCCCCTAGCTCTGAGAGATCTCTGCTGAAGTTCACTAGAGAGCTTCATATGGAGAACTGTAGAATAGAGCTTCAAGAACGTGTGGCCCACCATGATCATCTTATAATTGTTGGGATCTGAAGTGGGACCTGATTTATGTAGTGGGTGAATGATGTGACGTGACCATGGCGATGGAAAACCTATACGGACCACATGGTTGAAGAGATCATCCAAGTGAGTAACCAAAGCTCGAAGACTGTGCTTAAAGAACTCTGCTTGGAAACTCTCCTCGTTTGTTGCTAATCACCCAAACGACCTCTTTGTTGTCATTGTTTGGGAATAGGAAGCATGAAGAGGGCGGAGAGGTAACTTGAATCTGGGGCTGCTTAGGAATATCGTAGAGATTGGATATGTGAGAAAACAGGGATCCACGGTTAAGGTTGGATGGAAGGGGAGAGTGGGGAGGGAGAATGGTGCACTAGAAGTGTTTGGGGGAGTGAGTAAGGGAAGTCCATAAGTCCCGTCTCCTCTGAGAAACAAAGAGGCATTTCTTGTGGTGGAAGAGATGATAGGAAGTTCTGAGGCTGTGGCAGGAGGGGCGAACGTGGGTGAGAGCTTTGCATTCCTTGTTATACCATTGGTTCATAGGGCAGGAGTTGTTT
>CBVK0101571295.1:0-26687 GCA_900067695.1 Picea abies | reverse complement strand
CCGAGATCTACACTCTTTCCCTACACGACGCTCTTCCGATCTCACATCCCTCTCCATTTTAAATAAAAGTTTTAATTAAACTTTTATTTTAAATAAATTTAATTAATTTTCCATTAAAAGAGGACGACTGTAATTTAATTTTATGGAAGTGAAAACCAACATTTTATCCATGAAAACCACTTATGATGTGCTCTTCATAGTCTTATATTTCCAAATTTATAAATGTTTCGCAAATCCATCACCCAGATCTCAAGATATGAGCTCGTGAAGTTGAGTTGTCATGCATGCCCATTAAAAATGCAGCTGACTGATATTTTAATTTCTAATAAAAATGTATCAAATTTCAGAACTTGAAACCTATACCACCATATTATACTTTGAAATACCTTTCCAACGGTATACATTTTGCGCGATTTTAACACCCGGAGCTCAAGTTATGGCCTCCACAAGATCAACACTCGGCCATCGCTGATAAAAACTGATGGGAAAATGTGGGCCCTTGGACGAATTTTGTGCTTCCCTTCATAAAATTCAAAATTTTTTATTTAAAATTCTATCCCACATGCATTGGGATATTATATTCTTCATGACATATAATACTACGTGTTTTATACACTTAGCAAGAAACACGGGAAGAGAGGAAATTATGGAGCTTGGAGGATTTGGACCTTGAAAAATTGTCGAATAAAATAAAATTTTTTGGAATCCTGTCATCGTTCACCTCATGCCATTTCATCAATGAGTCATGCCCACGTGTCATCACAGGAATGGTCCACATCATCACCATGTGTCATATTCTCATTCGCTAGTTTTCATGCCTTGGAATAGCTTTGAGAATTTGGCTAAGTATGTGAGATGGGACAAGAGGGGATGAGGGAGAGGGGTATTGTGAAGTTAGCCATGAAATTTTCATGAACCTGCCAAACCACAGTTGGATGAGTGATCCAAATAAACTAAGTATAGAAGGGTTGTCATTCGGATGAGAGCGAGTTTGAATTTGAAGCTTTTTATGAACCCACCAACTCGAGAACCCACGAACCCGCGGCAAATCTAATGGTCCAAAATGAAGATCATGGAACTTTGGGTGCAAAGTGGAGATCACATAACTTGGAGGATGAGGGCTTGAACCCGTGAACCTAGAAAAATGGCTAAGTATTATGTAACAAAACGATTGGTCAGACTTACAACATACGAAATTTGATGGAGATGAAGGTCCGCCAACCCGCCAACCTGTGAAGCCGATGTGGAGATGAAGGAAGAGTCCCAAAAATGTCTAAGTGTAGAGACTAGTGGAACACATGGAGAAGAGTGGTTAAAAGAGAAAATGGTTAAGTGTGGAGATGGAAGGTGAGGGAGATAAGTGATGCGAGTATTTCACAATTAGAAAATGGAGAGGAGAACAAGATACTTAGAAAAATTCTTCATAATCTCTCCTTCGAACTTTTAGACCACATCTTGAATAACTTAGGCATGCGTAAACAAATTTATGATCTGAAAAGTGCATGACGAAGCTGAGACTGAGGGCTACAAAGTGAACTTATAAAATCTCAAAAAATGTCTTATTTTTATATCAAGGATTTTATGAATCCAAGAGCGGAAAAATATAGATGACCAAATTTTGGTTAACAATTGGCTCCAACTGTGGGACAATGATCCCCTGTGGGTTACTAAGAACACCATAATCTCAAGACCAACTGCCTTCTCCATTGGGCTATGGAGTCCTCTTCAAAATGAATTCTTATAATTCTTATTCTTCCATGGAGTTATCTTCAAAATTCAATACAAATACTATCTTATTATGCAAAATTGAATTGAAGAAACAAAATATATACATACATAATCTACCTACCCTAACTTACTTGAAATATAGGGGAACATTAGGTATAGGAAGATTTCCAATGGAGCCATTCGAGCATCCAATTGAATTGTGAAATGGACTCTGGTAGTGAGAAAAATATTGGGGTTGCTACCAGTAAATCAGGAGCATGCCCAAAATGTACCACAATGGGATCGAGCAATGTTTGCAGAAGACTTGTTTGCGTTGGTAGGCCGACAATACTTTCGAACCAATATTGAATATAATCTACTCTTGGCTTCCCTGAGTGTTGCTATATTCAATCAAATGAGAAATTTCTTTCTTTAAAACATTCTCTTTTTCTTCTTTTTCCACATTCAAGATTTTTGTTTCATTGGCGATGTCTTGGAAATGTTCTTCTATGCAACGACTATCTTCTTTGTTCTCAAAATTGTTTTCTTCCACCAATTCTTATTTATTTTGGTTGAATTCTTCTTGCATATTTGATGGAGACTCTTTAATTTATTCCTCATATGGAGTATATGAGATGTTGATATCATTTTCTTGGTCTTTGAAATTCTTTCCTTCATTTTCAGCAACAAGATTTGATTCGGAAAAGTCTTGCAGTGTTTCATGATATTCTTCTTCTGAATCATTCATTTTATCTTTTTGTGTCCATGTGGGAGAGGGGGGTGGGAAGAAACATTTAAAACATCAACAAAAACATATGAATGCACCTTTGGGATGAAATTTTCTGCAAATGAATATTCTAACACATCCCAACTAATAATGGAGTTATGCACTAATGAACTATACCATTCAAGAGCATCCTCTCATAGAGTTTGTAGGAATTATATACATGTAACATTGTCTTCAATTAAGTTGAAATAATAACATGTACCTTTAAAATTAATCAAGTGTTTCTCTTTATCTTTTGAAGCATCCCCAAAGAATGTAGAAAAAAAAATCAATAGGAATATTGGGCATTTGAAAGTCTATTTCTGGTAGATTTAAAGGGGTACTATGAAATCGCCTCCTTCTTTTAGTATTTATCCCTTTTGTCGAATATTGCAAATCCATTGATGGGCTTGATAAAGAATATAAAGAAACATTATGACATGAATGAAACCGTTCATTTTAAATATTTTAAATGGAGTTTCCAGGGAGTTCATTCTCCTGAATCTTTGGTGCTTCTCATTTCTTTTTGAAATTACAAAAAAGGTGAGTCATGCTTAAAATAAGAAGCATTTTTATTGAATATTCTTCTCAAAACTTTGAGCCATGGAGATTCATGGTTCCTCAAATATCTTGAAAATAAATTGTTCCCCAGTATGGTCACCAAAAATGTTGATGCTTGAATCTGCTAGGACTGAAACAACAACCTCATGAGGACATTAATCCCCCTTTGTTTTTAGAGAGGTGGTTCTCCTCTTTGGCTAAAATATATATCTTTGAATATCTTGGAGTAGGGAGAGTGATACACAACAAACCCAAAATCTTTCTTGCTTGTATTTAAATGAAAATGGTTCTTCAATAACCCAATATGATCTTTATGTGCAACACAAGTCTTTTTACAGTAGGAAAATATTGAAGGAGGGATTCAACGTAAAAATTAAATTGTGATCAACATCACACACAATATTATTAATCATACATATATACATCCATGTCTTCTTCATGAAAAAACAAGAGAGAATAATTCGATCATCTCAAAGAATTTTAAAAGAGTATTGTTATCAAGATCAAAAGAGCATTAGATAGGTCAACCTCAAATATCTTATACTTAAAACTCACAGTTATAAGATACAGTCAAGATCAACCCCGAAACAATTCTTTGTGGAGTTTTATTCATGAAAGATGTTCTTAATTACAAATGATTTGACAGCCATGTATGTGGCTGCAAATATTCCATGAGTATATAAGAAAATATCTTAGAAGAATACAAGAAGAACACTCAACAACTCAACCTTGTGCCCAACTCTGAGATTCAAGCATACAACTATGAGAAGTGGTGTAGAAGAAAATAAAAAAATGGAGAAGATGGAGATTTCTTTCCTTTGATCAAAAGCTTTATTGTGTATCCATGGTTGTACCTTATTATTCTTCTAATCTTCTTCCCCACCCCTCCGACAATACTGATTATTGGGCCTCTTGATGAAGCCTTTATTCTCCTTTTAAGAAGAGTTTTTCTAACTACTTGAGTAGTTAGGGTTTCTCCCTTCTAGAAATTCTCATACAAGCTTCTTCTTGAAAATTTTCCTTTAATTAATGCCTCATTAATTCCTCATTAATTAACTCACATAATTAATATAGGTATATTGAAAATGGGTCCCTCTCATTTTTTAATAATTTTTTTAATTAAACTTTTATTTAAAAAAAATTAATTATTTTTCCATTAAAAGAAGACGTCTGTAATTTAATTTTATAGAAGTGAAAACCAACATTTTAGCCATATAAACCACTTCTTATGTTATCTTCATCGTTTCATATTTCCAACGATATAAATTTTGCGCAAATCCATCGCCCAGATCTCAAGATATGAGCTTGTGAAGTTGAGTTGTCATGCAGGCCCATTAAAAATGAATCTGACTAATATTTTAATTTTTGTAAAAAATATATCAATTTTCAACACTTGAAACCTGTACCATCATCTTCTATGTCGAAATACCTTTCCAACGGTATAAATTTTTCATGATTCCGACACCCGGATATCAATTTATGGCCTCCGCAAGATCAACGCTCAGCCACAGTTGATAAAAATTGATGGGCAAATGTGGGCCCTTGGATGAATTTCGTGCCTCCCTTCATAAAATTAGACTTTTTGATTTAAAGTTATATCCCACGTGCATTGGGATATTATATTCTTCATGATATATAATACTAAGTGTTTGATACACTTAGCAAGAAACACGAGAAGAGAAGAAATTATGGAGCTTGGAGGATTGGGCCCTTGGAAAATTGTCGAATAAAATAATATTTTTTTTTAAATCCTGTCATCTTCCACCTCATGCCATGTCATCAATGAGTCATGCCCACATGTCATCATGAGAATGGTCCACATCATCATCATGCATCATATTCTCGTTCGCTAGTTTTCATGCCTTAGAATAACTTTGAGAATTTGGCTAAGTATGTGAGATGGGACAAGGGGGGATGAGGGAGAGGAGGTGAGTGAAGTTAACCATGAAATTTACATGAACCTACCAAAATACAAACCCATGGTTAGATGAGTGATCAAACAAAACTAATTATAGAAGGTCAGTCGATCAGACGAGAACGAGTTTGAATATGGAGCTTTTTTTGAACCTGCGAACCCGCGGTTATGGATGATCAAAAATATGTTAAGCGTGGAAAGACGGTCGGTCAGACTTGCATGTAGAAGGGATAAAATAATTTAGGGGCTTGGAACCCATGACAAATCTGATGGTCCAAAATATAGATCACGAAACTTTTGGTGCAAAGTGGAGATCATAGAACTTGGAGGATGAGGGCTTGAACCCGCGAACCTGTGAAGTTGGAAAAATGGCTAAGTATAATGTAACAAAGCGGTCGGTCAGACTTACAACATAGGAAATTGGATGGATGTGAAGTTCCGCCAACCTGCCAACCCGATGAGGAGTTGAAGGAAGAGTCCCAAAAACATGTAAGTGTAGAGACTAGTGGAGCACATGGAGAAGAGTGGTGAAAAGAGAAAATGGTTAAGTGTGGAGATGGAAGGTGAGGGATATAAGTGATGAGAGTATTTCACAATTAGAAAATGGAGAGGAGAACATGATACTTAGAAAAAATCTTCATAATCTCTCCTTCGGACCTTTAGACCAGATCTTGAATAATTTAGGTATGTGGATACAAATTTCTGATCTGAAAAGTGCATAACGAAGCTGAGACTGAGGGCTGCAGAGTGAACTTATAAAGTTAAAAAAATGTCTTCTTTTTATATCAAGGATTTTATGAAACCAAGAGCATAAAAATATAGATAACCAAATTTTGGTCAACAAGGTTTTGTGCACTATTTCTGAACTGCTAATATTGAGAAGCCCTCAGGGCCAATTTTATGAAGAAGGGATACTTGTGTGTGGATACATCTGTACTGTGAATTATTTCGAGTAAATATGAATGTTGTTCACATGGACTATAAGAGTGATTATTTTATTATAGATTAATTCTTATGCGCTCTATGTTATTATGAGGTTTTAAGTGTTTCTTCGAATATCTTTAAGTCTTGATATTGTTGAGTTATTAACACATGCATTGGTATAATTTAGACTGTTCTGGTTATACATGTTTACATGCACTTGTTTCCGATTCTTCTCTTCTATTTCAGCTATCTGTGTGGAAGTTTGTGTAGAATTTGGTTTCATTTACAACTCACGGGTTACTTTAACGTGCTCCTAGCTAGGATAGATTATACTAGAATAACAATATATTAATTGTTTTTCAATACATAGTCTTCATCTACATAATTTCATTGCATATTCACTCACTATCCACCCTCATTGGTAAATCGGACTGTAACAGAACAAAAAACCCCCAAAACAATATCAATGGCAATCGAGCCAAATTATGGATGGGAATACTAATCCAAACGGTGAATAGTCTAGTTGGGACTGCGTACCAGGGAGTACCCCTTATTGTTGTCGGGCAAATTTAGACCCGTCAACATTTCCATATCAACTTATGTTTCATGTGTTACTTGGTTTAACTCCCTAATCAAATTTCTATATATTACTTTCAAGGGATTTAACCATGGTTTTCCTTCTACATGGTCCAAATATTTGATATTTTTTTCCATTTCCTTTTAACTATATTGTGTCTTTTTCCAAGGATATGGTTTCTTTCATTATTGTACCCCAAGGTCCTTGTATATGTTGTACTGACTTCAAATAAATCAATAAATTCAAACTTTTCCACATTTGTAACACTTGCAACTTTTGCATAGATGTTGTTCAATAATCCTACTGGTTCCGCAAATATTTGATCAACTACTTCCAAATAATTCCTTGACGATGGTTATTCAATTCTACCTAATCCAGGTGGATATTGGTGGCCACCCACCTATTCTAACTGGCTCCTCTTGAGAGATTTTAGTTCAACACGTTCTTCTATAATTATTTGTAATTTTGGTTTCTAAACTTTTGGGGTTGTCAGAAGCCCTACACAACTTCCAGGTGGAGATTGGTGTCCACCCACCTAATCCAACTGGTTTATTTTGGAAGTTTTCATATCAATACTTCTTTCTGTACTTCCAGGGCCGTTTTTGGGCCCTAAACAATGTATTTTTGGCTTGCCACAGTCAATCTGTAGACATAGTCAGAGTTTGACGACATAATGCCTATTTCTCTAAAAAGACCTTTCCAACAGGCTATCACGTGCCTAAAACATAGGTTGTATGCAAAATTTACGACCCTAGGAAGTTGAGGTACCAACTTACCCATCGAGGCCCACACAACTTTTGGTGTTTCATCTCCTAGGGTTAGGTTTTTTGATGTCTAGGGTTTTGGAATTCATGAGTAATGTTAAAAATTCCTCTGGAGCCTCATTGAAATCATTATGGTCAAATGAATGCGCGTATTAGCCACATCCGTTCTTAGAGATAGCTACCACCATTCGAGCAAGTTGTTTTCAGTTCTGCAGTTTTACTGTTTCAACCTATTTTATTTATTCAATAGAAGTTATTGTTCACTGGATATCTATTTTTGTTATCCATATCTCTGTGTTATTGTATTAAGTATGTTATTAATCTATTTCCACTCATAAATCCGGATCAATGATATCAAAGCGATATGCTCTTCATTTGTTTTTCTTCGTGAATGTCCCTGACAAGAACTGGGTACAAGAAGTTGGGACTCGAACCAGTCGAGCCTTTTCAAGATCGACCATGCCGATCCTGACAACAACCCATGGGGGATGAAAATAAATATGATGGACCAGGAGATCCTTTTAAATTGTTGCTCGAGGAATCCCTTGCACAAAAAAAGAACGAAATGATGGACAACTTTGCATAGATCCTTCAACGACTTCCCACAAGAGATGCATCTTCATCAAGCGACCATGCAACCCCCTTCAAGGTACACGTAAATTTTGATATTCCATTATTTGAAGGACTAATAGATGTATATGTTGTAGATAAATGGATGAATATGCTCAAAGGGTATTTTTCGGTCCACGATTTTTCTGATAGGGAAAATTTTACTTTTGCACTCCTCAAGGTCGTCCCCCATGTTAAGGACTGGTGGGATACTTACTCTCAACAAAGGGCCATAGAGGAATATGCAATATTTGTGGTCTCCCCCACATGGGATTCCTTTAGGGATTCCATTAAAGAACAATACTACCCTGTTGGAAGCGACGATGACCAATACACAAGATGGACCACACTGTGACAGGAAGGGGACCAGATAGTACAAGATTTCACCAATATTTTCCATACTCTGCACACCAAATTGGGTATCAAAGACTCTGAATGACATCTAGTGCTAAAAAATCGTGGTTGTATACATAGATACATTCAAACGGAAATAGAGTTTCTGGACATCTCATCATTAGGTGTGGCTTATAGATATGGTGTCAAGATCGAGCATAAATTTAAGCAGAAGAGGTGAGAGTTTGGATCTGCAAACTCCTCACGACTGAAGCAGGGAAAGGTGGCCCCAACCCACAAAAAAATGGATAGAGAAAAGATGGCCACTCTCAAGATAACCATTATAAGACACAACAAAAGAAGGGTAATGAGAAGTCAAATAAGGATAGGAGAAAGTGGTGTGAATACCATAAAATCCCTCGGCACAACATCGAATAATGTTGCTCCAAGTAGTGACTGGTGGTCGAGCTGAAAGATTTCGTGTCAGAGGAAGATTTTGACTTTGAATCAAATCCAGAAGGAGGGAAGCAGATTATTTATGTTGAACCCAACACCATTGTCTCTACCACCAAAGTACAACCAAGTGAACCAAAAGATCCAAAGGAAGGGGAATGCCTCCTTCACTCATATATGTGGGTAAAGGGGGCTCTGCTTAATTTCATTGTTGATAGTGGAATTTAGAAGAACCTGATCTCAGTAGAGGTTGTCAAGCGGTAGGACCTACCAATGACACCACTCCTGCATCCCTACACCATCGGTTGGCTTCACCAAGGAAGAGATCTTCACATCAACCAACAATGTTGTATACCCTACGACATCAATCCCTTCAAAGACGAGGTATTGTGTGATATTTCTCCCCTTGATGTTTCTGATGTTCTTTTAGGACAACCATATTTGTGGAAGGGACATGTTGTGTATGAGTCTAGACCCCATAGTGTTATTATTACTTTGGTAGACAATTATACAGGATACCAGAGGTAGCGTCGCATACTGCTATTTCTTTAATCTCTACTAAGAAATGGAATAAGGTTATTTCACATACCGATAAGTTCATCTTCTTTGTGATCTATGCTCATAGTAAGCAGGAGGTCTCCGCCACATCTGTGGCCTCTACATAGATCCTCTCTTTGCAGCAAAAGGAAGTGGATGAGATTGTGGAAGAGTACAAAGACATCTTCTCCTCACCCATCGGGGTACCGACACACTACCAAGTCAAGCATCCAATTGATCTAACCCCTGGTGCACCTCTTCCTAATAAACCAGTCTATCATCGCTCATTGATAGAAAATGACGAAATCAAGCATTGTATCCAAGAGTTGCTTCAAAAGGGGCACATCATACCCAACTCCTCCCCTTATAGAATCCTAATTGTACTAGTGCAGAAGAAAGACATGACTTGGTGGCTCTGCATTGATTACAGAGCATTAAACAAAATCACAGTTAGGAACCGATACCCAATTCCCTAAATTGATGACCTTCTTGACCAATTCAAGGGGGAAAAGTTCTTTAGAAAGATTGATCTAATTTCTATTTACCACCAAGTTCCCATTGAACCGAGTGATGTATGGAAGACAAATTTCAAATCTAAAGAAGGTCTCTTCCAATGGTTGGTCATGCCCTTTGGCTTAACAAATGCACCAACGACTTTCATGAGGTTTATGGATGATGCATTGAGACCCTTCACCAACTATTTTGTGGTGGTATATCTGGATGACATCCTCATCTTCAACAGAACTTGGGAGGAGCACACACAACATATTCAACAGTTTTTGAGCACTCTCTGAAAACACAAGCTATATGCCAGCTTGGAAAAATTCTCCTTCGGCATGAACAGGGTCCAATACTTGGGATACATTGTTGATGAGAATGGGTTACATGTGGATCCATCTAAGTCATCTGTGAGTGGCCAGCCCAACCACACTAACCAAGCTTCAGAGCTTCTTGTGGATTTCCAACTACCAATGGTTGGTGTTGGGATTCTCCCATATTGCATGGGCCCTAAACCAAGTAAGCAAGGGAGGTGGCAAGGAAAATTTCTCATGGGGGAAGGCACGACAATGAGCATTCGATGATCTAAAGCATCACTTGTGATCAACTCTAGTATTCTCCTTAGCTGATCTACAACAACCATTCAATATTGAGACAAATTCATCCGACTATGCTGTAGGCGTAGTTCTCACTCAACACGATCATCCAATAGCATACCATAGTGAGACACTCTCAGATACCGTCCGAAAATAACCCACATATGACAATGAAATGTATTCCATTATGCAAGCCTATCGTGAATTGAAACATTACATTCTGGGAAAGGAGAAAATCATCCTCACTAATCACAAGCCTTCATAGTTCATACAGACACAAGGGAAGTTGCAGAACGACCACCATAAAAAGTGGTCCACATACCTGCAATAATTCCATCTCAACATAAAGTATAAGACATGGAGCACAAATCATGTCACTGAGTTCCTCAGTTGACCTCCCGTGGCTGCACTCACCACCATACTCCATTCCTGTGGGCATGAGGCATCTCAGTAGCCCCAACTATCTTGACTTTGCCACCACCTATCAACTCTTGGGTACATGAATGAATGTCACTGATTTTCACATTTAGGATGGATGTTTATGCCATCTGGGCCATCTCTATGTTCCTACAAGAGAGCGTGAAAAGATGATTTGGGAGGCTCACTACAGCCATATGGCAAGACATTTTGGCGTGGAGAAAATTGTGGTCGCTCTACAAAAACATTTTTATTGGCCAAAACTTCAACATGACATCAAAACTTATATAAGATCTTGCACTTCCTGTGCCATTTCCAAGCCAACCATCAATAAGAAAGGATTATACACCCCGTCCTACTCCCGAGAGGCCTTGGGAATCCATCTCGATGGATTACATGTCTGGCCATTCGCCCAGCAAGCAAGGAAATGATTGCGTATTTGTGGTGGTTGATCGGTTTTCGAAGATGGAGATGGAAATTATCACAATATGCAAGAAGAGAATCATAGTGGCAGATAATGCTAAGCTCTTATTCGAATGAGTGTGGGTCCATTTTTGAATACTTCAGACCATCATCTCTGATCGGGACAGTAGGTTCCTCAACACATTTTGGTTGAGTCTCTTGTCACTCTTGGACACGAAGCTCATTAAATCCACTGCCTTCCACAATGAAATTGATGGCCAAACAAAGGTCTTCAATTAGATGATTTTGCACATCCTGCACATGTATAACTCTAAGCATCCATGTACATGGGATGAGAGTCTTCCCTATGTTCAAAAAAGCTACAACATGGATCTCCATAGCTCCATTGGCCATAGCCCCTTTCAGGTGGGGTTGGGATTCCAACCCTTGGGTCCCATTGATGTTGCACTAACTCTTGCAACCAAACAAAGACATTCTTCCCATTTTCAGTCTGAGGCCGACAAAGCCACCATATTCATTGAGCGGATTCAACACATTTTCCAATAGGTCCATGAGATTTTGTAGAAAGTCAATGCTAAGTACAAGCAACACCATGATCAACACTAGGTATTGCACAAGTTTCAGGTGGGAGACAAGGTTTGGTTACATTTGCAGAAATAATGCCTTACAAGGCCCCATCAAAAGCTCCATCCACTTTTCTATGGGCCTTACAGTATCACCAAGGTGGTGGGTGACAATACTTTTGAGCTCAACACTCCCCCCTTCCTTGGCTTGCACCCAGTGTTCAATGTGGACCTCCTTTGGCCGTATTTTCCACCATTATTGGACACCTTGGAGATCACAGAATAGTTTACACCAACAGAGCTCAACCCTGATTGCATGGAACACACATCCACTGGTTAGATAGTGGAGACAGAGGTCAAGGCCACTCACCATCAAAGGATCCAACTTTATCAAGTTGTCAAGGCAGGGAAGCTCCTGGACCAAGGCAAGTGGTTCACCTGGAGACAAATTTAGCAGAAATTTCCTCACTTGATGTAGGAACTCAATGCAATATCCAGTTGGATATTGGTGTTGACCCACCTATTCCAACCGACTCCTCTTGACAATTTTTAGTTCAACACGTTTTTTTTTAATTCTTTGTAATTGTGGGTTCTACACTTCTGGGGCTATCTGAAGCACTAAACAGCTTCCAGGTAGAGATTGGTGGATTCCCACCTAATCCAACTAGTTTATTTTGGAAGTTTTCATGTCAGTACATATTTATGTACTTCAAGGGTCGTTTTAGGGCCCTAAACAATGTTTTTTTTGGCTTGGCATAGTCAAACTATAGACATAGTCAAACTTTGATGGCATATTTTGTAGTTCTCGAAAATACCTTTCCAACGGGCTATCACACGCCTAAAACAGAGGTCGTATGCAAAAGTTATGACCCCGGGAAGTTGAGGTACCAACTTACCCATCAGGGCCCACATAACTTTTGGTGTTTCATCTCCTAGGGTTAGGTTTTTGGATGTCCAGGGATTTAACATTCAAGAGTAATGTTAAAAATGCCTTTGGAGACTCATTGTAATCTTTATGCTCAAACGGATGTGCCTAGCAACCACATCTCTTCTCAGATATAGCTACCACCATTCGAGCAAGTTTTTTTCAGTTCTATAGTTTTATAGTTTCAACCTATTTTATTTATTCAATAGGGGGGGAGGGTCCGGAAACGAGCACGCATCTCCCCAACGACCGAGATCAACGTGCCCGTATCAACGACACTTAGAAGATCCCATCCTTCTCAGCTACTCTATTCTTAACCAGCGTGGGCCCCCCTTCCCCGTCATGTAGCCTTCTGTGCCACCTGCTCTCTTCCTGGTCATGCGATGAGGCTCGCGCCCTTTAACCCCTTCCTCATCCTCCGACATCTGTCCATCTCTCCCCCTCCTCGTCCGCGTGGTCCTTCTCCCATCTCATCATCCACTCATTGATTGCCATGCGTCCTGCTCTTTCCACGTTAGTCTCTTGCTAAAAGCAAGCCCATCATATCTCGTCTCCTACCCCCTTCCGCCTGTTGTCCTCCGCCATGTGTTTTCCTCTGACATCTCTCTGACACCTTGTCACTTCATACCACGCCCTCATGAGGCTAGTGCCACCACTCCTATTATGCGCCCTATCCTTCACGCTGGCCAGCATGCCTTCTCATCGGGCCGTCCAGCTGATCCAGGTGGCAACATGAAGGGCCGTCCACGTCCCTGAGGTGCCGAGTTGGCCGGAACATCCTCAATCCCAAGGAAGCAGTTATTGAGGCGGTTGGTGGTGGTTAGACATCGTCTCCGCCATAATGGGAAAGTTTGGTGACAAATTAAAGGCACGTCAATTCGCCTATGGAGCTGTCAGAGGTTTGATTGCGTCTGCCGTTGGTGCACGATTATTCAAAGATTGCAGGCGCATATTGTCAGAAGCCATGCAGACGCAATGTGTTTAATGCGACATCTCAGTTTTGTTGTTGTTGTTGTTTTGAGTATATGTAAGCGTTTTCGCCATTTTTGTATCTATCGATGGTAGAGTGAAGCTCCCGACTATAAAGTTTTAACAACCATTTTGGTTTCTGGGTTATGCATCTGTGTTTGAGATTTCTTGTTTTATGACAAACAATTTTCCTTTTCCATCCATGTTTCGTCTCATGCCAGAGAGTTCATGATCGAATGCTTCGCATGAATTAGCACATTTATGTTATGATAAATGATTTGTTGTTGCATGACTGTTTTCTCTGGTTTCCTGCATTTGGGTATAAAATGATCTTGCCTTCAAGTTCCTTCTCTCACAGTCTGTTAGAAACCTGTTGTTTATAGCAGTCCCTCGAACTCTTCTCATACAAGTCTTCCACTTGCTCACCCTTATTACAACTCACTATTTGGAGTTTCTCTAAGACCTCACTTTCCCATGCATGCCTGGCCTAGTTTCAGAGTTGAGACGATATTGTTCTGAGTTCACTTCCATTTGATCACCCTCTTATAAAAAAATCGTGACATTAAACTGATGGGTGTCAGGCTCAGCTCCTGCAAGCAATCTAGGACTGACTTCTGACGCCAACATTTCTGGTGCCGTTGCCAAGGACAAAGTTGAATATTTTCCCTGGGTTTGAATGACAACGATCAACTGATTCTGAAGGTGCATCAGATATCAGGACTTGAAAATTGATACTGTGAACCTGGTGACTCCATTGTGATGACTCCACTAGGGAGAATCCACTGTTAATTGTGGCTTTCAGAGGCAGACACACACGGTCTCATCCACACTTGCCTTTAGCTACACCGAAAGCTGACCCCGAGGTGGTTCGAAGAAGAGGAAAGATCTCTGCAGAAGAAGTTTCCATTGCCGAAGCAGGTAATACGCCATCCCCTTCTATAAGAACTCCTTTTTCTCCTCCTCAGTTTCTTAATAGACCTCCTTCAAAGGTTCCTCGTTTCTTTAATTTTGGGAGTGTTCCTGCTGAGTTTTCCCCTTCTAGTCTGGGATTGGAAGGAGAAAGTCTTGTCACTCCCCTCTCCTCTGAAGTTGTTCCTTGGTGTAGACTTGGAACTACAGAAGATTTCCCTACTCCTGCACAAAGAAAATCACTTGCTGACGTGATCTCGTTAGCCTTCCCCCTGAATCCTCTCTTGTTTCCCACCCCACTTCGAGACTCATTCCCAGTAGCCCCTTCACGAACTTCTTCTCCTCCAAGTTCTCCTCTACCTAATATCCCCATGGCTGGTGCTAATCCCCCTCTGAATAGAATGGATGCCATAGTCACTGCTAGATATGCTCCTTTAATCCTACCCCACCCTATGAATCCTCTCCCTGCTGGAGACTATTTGAAATACATGCCCAAGTTTGCGGGAGAAGGAGACATAACTGCGGAGGAGCACTTGGCCGCTTTCTACAGTTATGCGGATAACCTAAACATTGAAAGTGAAGATGTCTAGATGAGAGTCTTCGTCCAGAGCCTGGATGGCGAGGTTAGGAAATGGTTTAGAGGACTGGCCCCCGGATCTGTTGCTGGAATTGAAGCCCTGGATAGTGTTTTCCTGAGGCAGTGGGGAGACAGGAAAGATTATATGTATTACATGACATAGTTTGGGGCTCTGAAGAAAATGGAAGGAGAGTCTATCTCTGACTTCTCCAAAAGGTTCAATAAGATGTATAATAATATTCCTGCAGAGATAAATCCCTCAGAAGCCTCTGCCCAAATTTCCTATGCTGGTGCGTTTGACCTGGATTTTTGTCTGCTATTGAGAGAAAGAAGAGCCACCTCCTTAGCTCAAATGCAAGATGCAACTATACAAGTGGAATCCAACATATTAGCAGCTGACAGACTGAGGAACAAGGCTGACGCAGACAAAATAAAAGGAAAATCTGAAGCCTTGACTTCTGGCCCATCGTTGCCCCACACTCAAGTGGATGAACTGACCCAGATGATGAGGTTTCTGTTTGAAGAGATGGAGAGATTGAAGGTGGAAAGGAAGCAAATGAACAAAGGCCTTCAGATCATCGAGAACAAAGGGGGTTTCAGAAGGCCAAATAATATTGCTCCCCCAACTATGCATAGAGAGAAGGGAAGAGACAGGGACGACCAAAGAGTTCAGGCTCCCTTTCAGAACAATTTTGTGGCCGATGAAGAAGAAGGGGAAACAGACGAGCCTGAGCCTAAAATCCACTGCTTAGAAGTCACTCCTCCTTTCCCTCATCTGACTCAATCAGTATACGAGGAGTCTCTCATGAACAATCAACTAAATGAATTGAGCACAGGAGACAAGGCTAGTGGTGGCCAAGGCAGGTACAACCTGAGGCCCGACAAAAAGACTGCAACACCTAATGTTCCTGAGCAGTCCACTAGAATAGAGAAGCCTGCTAATGAAGTAGCAGACAATCATAGAGGTAAGAAGCCTCAACCCCTCCCTCCCATTGTCCAAAATCATGTTCCTGAAATAAGAAAAATTGCAAAGCTTACATCTTCTTTTAATTTCGAGCATGAGATTCAAAATATCAGAATCCCTGTGCCCCTCACCGAGCTAATCAAACATGAAGAATTCAAAAAATGCTTCTCTGAGCTTTTGAAATCTGAAGCCTCATGCCCTCCCACAGACTTCATAAACCTCCAATATGAAAGGCCAGCAGTTGTCCTAGGTCCCATGGTAGAAGACAAAAATGATTCATCCCCTCCCTTCTACACCTCCCTAAACATACATGACAAAGTGTTGCATAACTGCTTGATGGATTCAGGGGCTTCCCACAACCTCATGCACAAAATTGTCATGGAAGAATTAGGATTGGAAGTCACCCGAGCCTATCATGACCTCTATTCTTTTGACTCCAAGAGGGTGCAATGTTTGGGAGTCATCAAGGACCTGGTAGTCTCTTTGTTTCAGCTGCCCATGAAAAGTATGGTCATGGATATTGTGGTAGCTGATGTTCCCCCCAAGTTCAGCATGCTGTTGTCTAGGTATTGGATTAAGAGACTTGGAGGTACGTTACAGATGGATCTCACATATGCCACCATTCCAGTCTTCGGAGGGAACATAGGAGATTGTACAGAGAAGCCCAGCTAGCCTACATAGTCAATGACGAAGCGAACCCCACTAATCACCCCATCTTTGCACTTGACACTGACTTAGGGTCTAGTTTGTTACAGGTCACTGAGACTCCTGAAGCCCCTTTGCAGATCAGAAAACAACCCATTCTCAATCAGGAGATGCCTCCTCCAACCACCTCTGTTTGGAGGATGTTCTTTGATGGAGCTTCCTCCAGTATGGGTGCAGGTGCCGGGGTGGTATTCATCTCCCCTTGTCAAGAGACCATATCTTTGTCATACAAGCTGGAATTCGAAGTCACCAACAACGTGGCAGAGTATGAAGATCTGGTTCTGGGATTAAGATCTGCAAAGGAAATGGGAGTTAAGGAGATGGCTGTGTTTGGAGATGCAGAATTGATCATCCAGCAGGTAAAAAATGTTTATCAGGCTAAGCACCCTCGTCTCAGGAATTATAGGAATGAGGTATGGGACCTAGTGGATAATTTCTTCTTGGCTTTTAACATTTCTTTCATTCCAAGGGAGGAAAATGCTTCAGCCGACTTTTTAGCTGTCACAGCTAGTTTGCTTGAGGTTCCCATACTGCCCACTGTCAGATCCGATGTTGAAATAAAATATATACCCTCTGTACCGGACAATGTCAAACATTGGAAGGTATTTGAAGATGATCAGGAGATCGAAAAGTTTCTTCAATCCGTTGATGAATTTTCTGCATTGCACATAGATGAGGATCCTGACACTGGAGGGGAACCTGACCATCACCCTGGTGGGTTTTTGAATAAAATTGCTGACCACCAAATTATTCAGCTACCAAGCAATCACATACCGAAAGGACTAATCCCACTAGAAAGGTTGTTCGATGGGAATGATGTGGCAGTAAAGGGTAGAGTTTCAAGTGATGGGGATGACACAGCTGAGTGCAACATAGGCACACCAGAGGAGCCTAAGTTTGTCAAATTGTCAAGAAGTTTGACCGAGGAGAAGAGGGCCAAATATACTGAGTTGCTGAAGGAGTTTGCTGATGTGTTCGCGTGGACCTACGAAAACCTCAAAACATATGACACATCTGTCATTGAGCACAAGATCCCACTGAAAGAAGAGGCTAGGCCATTCAAGCAGAAGCTAAGGAAAATAAATCCCATGCTGCTACCTGTCATGGAGAAAGAAGTGAAGAAGCTACTAGATGCCCAAATCATTGTCCCCTTGAGATATTCTGACTGGGTGGCCAATTTGGTCCCAGTAAGAAAGAAAAGTGGTGAAATCAAACTCTGTGTTGATTTCAGAAACCTGAACAACAACTCAAGGAAAGACAATTATCCCCTGCCCAACATGGAGCACATACTATAGAGGGTAACCGGTGCATCTAGGATATCCATGATTGATGGCTTTTCTGGTTACAATCAGATATCAGTTATGCCTGAGGACAGAGAAAAAATAGCCTTCACCACTCCTTGGGGCACATTCATGTATGCCAAGATGCCTTTTGGGTTGATGAATGTAGGAGCCACGTTCCAGTGAGCCATGGACATAGCCTTCATCGGGGAAAGAGATAAGTTTTTGGTGATCTACCTAGATGACATAACAGTCTTCTCCAAGACTGATAAAGAGCACCGCTGCCACTTGAAGAAGGTTTTCCTGAAGTGTCAGATATATGGCCTATCTTTAAACCCCAAGAAATCATTATTTTCTATGAAGGAGGGGAAGCTATTGGGCCATATAGTATCAGCAGAGGGGGTGAGAATTGATCCTAGCAGGGTGGAAGCGATTCAGACCTTGTCACTGCTCAGGTCCAAAAAGGAGGTTCATGCATTTTTGGGGAGGATTAATTTTGTGAGGAGATTCGTCTCAAATTTTTTCGAATTGGTAAAACACATCATGACCATGCTCAGAAAGGGAAATGAAGTAAAATGGACCTTTGAACCCAGAGAATCTTTTGGGAAAATAAAGAAGGCGTTGACTGAGGCACCTGTGCTAATCAGTCCCAATTATTCCAAAGATTTTCTGATATTTTCTTTTGCTTCTTGTAATACAGTAGCGGTAGTGTTGTTGCAGAAAAATGACCAAGGGCAAGAGAAATATATTTCCTTCTACATCAAGGCATTGAGAGACGCAGAACTCTGGTACGAGATCATGGAGAAGCAGGCCTATGCCCTGGTGAAGGCTCTTAAAGCTTTCAGAGTCTATGTCTTGCACTCAAAAATCACTGCATATGTCCCTTCAACCTCTGTGAAGGACATTCTTATACAGCCTGACATAGACGGGAGGAGAGGTAAATGGATCGCCAAGATCCTAGAATTTGATCTGGAGATTAAGCCCACTAAGTTGATAAAGGGGCAGGGTTTGGCCAAGCTGTTGGCTGAATCCAACTGCAAGGCCTTGGGAATTAACTTCATCAATGAGCAAGCTGAGCCATCCAACAAGAATTTCCAGGGTGCCCTATCACTAGCATCATGTCCGTGGTACAAGGATATCTTGTACTTTCTGCAAGAATTAAAGCCCCCTGATGGATTGGGAAAAAGTAAGGCCAGACTTTAAAACTCAAAGCGGTCAGATATTGCCTCGTTGACCAAGCCTTGTATTGGAAAGACCCTCTGGGGGTGTTACTAAGATGCCTGGACCCGCAACAAGCCCAGAAGGTTATGCTCGATTTCCATAGCGGTCTCTATGGAGGTCATCATTTTTGGAAGACCACAACTCACAAGATCCTCCAAGCTGTGTATTACTGGCCCACCTTATTTCCCGATGTCTGCAGGGAAATCAGAGCTTGCATCAAATGCCAAAATTTCTCAGGAAAGAAGTAGCTGAAATCTCTGCCATTAAATCCTATAGTAGTTTCAGCACCCTTTCAGTAGTGGGGGTTGGACTTTATCGGAGAAATTCATCCTCCCTCAAGTGGCCAACACAGATGGATTCTGACTGCGACCGACTATTTCACCAAATGGATAGAAGTTGTCCCTACTAGAAGCACTTCTCACAAAGTGATCATCAAATTCCTAGAAGATATCATAGCTAGGTTTGGCTGCCCTAGAAAAATTGTTATTGAAAATGCCTCCCCCTTTCGGTCTGAGCCTCTGGTCAAGTTCTGTGAGCAGTTCGAGATTTCACTGATTCACTCCACTCCCTATTATCCTCAAGGAAACGGACTGGCAGAGTCCTCCAATAAAAGTCTGATCAAGCTCATTAAGAAGCTCTTGGAGGATAATAAAAGGGCCTGGGACTCAAAGCTCAAATTTGCTCTTTGGGCTGATCGGGTGACAACCAAGAAATCCTTGGGCATCTCACCTTTCCAACTTGTTTATGGAATAGAGGCATTTTTCCCCACTCAGCTCACATTATCTGTGGCAAATTTCCTCCAGGACTTTGAAGGAGAACCTAACCACGTGGTCAGAAGGATTCATTAGATGGTGGGAGTGCAACAGGTCAGAGAACAAGTCATGAACAGGGCCTACAATCATCAGCAGAAGATCAAGCATGTTTTTGACAGGAAGAGCAGAAAGAAATATTTCGAGCAGGGTGATCTGGTGCTCAAATGGGATGCACCCAGGCAGGAAAAGGGAAAACACAATAAATTTGATGCCCTCTGGTTCGGGCCTTTCAATATCCTTGAAGTATTTTCAAATAACACTTACAAGTTGCAAGATCTGGAAGGCAAAGAAGTTTTCAATGGCCCAGTAAATGGGCATTTCTTAAAGAAATGTTTTTTGTGAGCCACAGTCGCTCTTTTTGTTTTGTTTTGTAAATATTGTTTTTGTTTTTAGCCTAATAAATGACTCCATAGCCCAACAACAAGGCACTGAATCTGCAAAAGTGTTCTTAGAGCATCACAGGGACGAATTTATCCCCCATGGAGCCAAATGTTAGCGATATTTCTTGTAGGCGGGTTAGAATGCAAAAGAATGGGTTAAAAACCCACTTGTCCTAAGTTTGGTTAAGCGGAGGGAGGGGTCCAAAATCGGGCACGCATCTCCCTGACGACCGAGATCAACGCGCTCGGATCAACGATGCTCAAAAGATCCCATCCTTCTCAGCTGCTCTGTTCTTAACCAACGTGGCCCCCCTTTCCCCGTCATGTAGCCTTTTGTGCCACCTGCTCTCTTCCTGGCCGTGCGATGAGGCTCACGCCCTTTAACCCCTTCCTCATCCTCCAACATCTGTCCATCTCTCCCCCTCCTGGTCCGCGTGGTCCTTCTCCCATCTCATCATCCACTCATTGACTGCCATGCGTCCTGCTCTTTCCACGTCAGTCTCTTGCTAAAAGCAAGCCCATCATATCTCGTCTCCTACCCCCTTTCGCCTGTTGTCCTCCGCCATGTGTTTTCCTCTGACATCCCTCTCACACCTCGTCACTTCATACCACACCCTCATGAGGTTGGTGCCACCACTCCTATTATGCGCCCTATCGTTCACGTTGGCTAGCATGCCTTCTCATCGGGCCGTCCAGCTGATCCAGGTGGCAACACGAAGGGCCGTCCACGTCCCTGAGGTGTCGAGTTGGCGGGACCATCCTCTATCCCAAGGAAGAAGTTATTGAGGCGGTTGGTGGTGGTTAGACATCGTCTCCGCCATAATGGGAAAGTTCGGCGACAAATTAAAGGCACGTCGATTCGCCTATGGAGCTGTCAGAGGTCTGATTGCGTCCGTCGTTGGTGCACGATTATTCAAAGATTGCAGGCGCAGATTGTCAGAAGCCATGCAGACGCAATGTGTTTAATGCGACGTCTCGATTTTGTTGTTGTTGTTGTTTTGAGTATATGTAGGCGTTTTTGCCATTTTTGTATCTATCGATGGTAGAGCAAAGCTCCCGACTGTAAAGTTTTAACAACCATTCTGGTTTCTGGGTTATGCATCTGTGTTTGATATTTCTTGTTTTATGACAAACAATTTTCCGTTTCCATCCATGTTTCGTCTCATGCCAGAGAGTTCATGATCGAATGCTTCGCATGAATTAACACAATTATGTTATGATAACTGATTTGTTGTTGCATGACTGTTTTCTCTGGTTTCCTGCATTTGGGTATAAGATGATCTTGCCTTCAAGTGCCTTCTCTCACAGTCTGTTAGAAACCTGTTGTTTATAGCAGTCCCCCGCACTCTTCTCATACAAGTCTTCCACCTGCTCACCCTTATTACAACTCACTATTTGGAGTTTCTCTAAGACCTCACTCGCCCATGCATGCCTAGCCTAGTTTCAGAGTTGAGATGATATCGTTCTGAGTTCACTTCCATTTGATCACCCTCTTATAAACAAATCATGACATTAAACTGATGGGTGTCAGGCTCAGCTCCTGCAAGCAATCCAGGAGTGACTTCTGACGCCAACAGTATGATATACCCATTAAGGGTTTCTTTGGCTTCTTCGATTGTGGTTACATTTAGCCATGGACTATGATTTTACTTCACATATAACACACCACTTCTTTTTATTCTTGATATTATGTAAACAAATTTTTGTATCATGAATAGTTATGCTTTCACAAATCTCACAATAAGTTTCAGAGTGTACTTTTTTATTATTATCTCTTTCTATGTATTTGTAGTTGGTACCTTTAGGGGGAATTCATCCATTGCGTTCCCTTATAATATTTAATTTATACACCACAAATTCTATCACCTTGGATAGATGGTGATTTCTTGAAAAGGTTTCTACAAATTTTCTAGTTTTTCCTTCAACATACTTTCAATGGATGTGATAGTCTATTTTTTCATTAGTTTTAATTTATTGTTCTTTCTTAAGAGCATATTTATATGTATTCAATTAATTTTCTCTCATGGATATTCTAACATTTTATTAGATCCCAACTACAAACCATTGCATCAATAGTTCATGATGTATACTCTTTGAAATTTGACTTAATAAATATTTTAAATGTTGATCATAATGTCTTACAAACTCATTAGGGATTTATTTAATTTATTTTAGATTGTGTGCTTCTAAGGGATTATTGTCTTATGTCTAAATAAGGACAACACATTCTTTTATTTTATCTTTTTTTCTGGTCTCATTGTTAATCAAATTCATGAACCATTGAGTCCTCTATGTCTTAGTGCTCCAACAAATTGTGTCATTTGTTACGTCTGTAGCGTTCCACATTTTTTCACTAATGAACCAATGTATTTTGGGTTCTTCATCTCCCTCATATATGGAAAGAGGGATTCTTGAGTTCTTGTTATCCATATTTTTTTCGATATTTACTCTTGTTGATGGAGGGTATTAGGTTGGAATTTGGCAATTCCAATAAAGATCTCTACTTTCTAGAGGATATATATATATATATATATATATTACTTGTGTCTGGCATGTCTATTACACTTCTATGGACTTTCTTCACTCTCTTTTATTAAATTTTGTTGGGGAACTTCCATGAGACTCTTGACCCTCATCAATACATGTTGTTTTCCATTGTCGAAGGATAGTGTCATCATTACATATTCTTGAAGAAGTTGTATTGTTATCATCTTGAATCTATGTGATTTTACCTTGTCACTGCCAAATCCCCATGATACATCCAGGTTTTATATGCAATCCACATCAAAGGCTTTCTCACTTAATTCTTCTCTATGTATATTTGTTGTTTGTTGTCAATATCCATTCTTCTTCCACCTAGACAATGTCCACTAACTCTCTACTAGGGTTTTCTTCAATAACGATTTAAAGTGCTTCCATCTTGGACTCCACATCTCTTAGCAAGGCTTCAAACTTAAAGGCCAATGAAGGTGTTTCCACTTTTGCATCTAGTCGATTCCACATGACATGCATAGATAGGGTTAACATCCTTTTTTCACTTTCCTCCTCTTATGGTCTTCCATATTTTGTGCATCAATCAATGTTTCTTAGGTTCTTCTCTCATTTCATAACTCTTTTGTGCCCCTTTGTCTCTTTTGATTTTTTTGAATTTGAATGTGACTTTCTTTTCCAAGAAAAAATATATTATATTCGACATTTCAAGTGTGAAATTAGAATATACATATGTCTTCCTTAAAGTGAACTAACATCACGGAATCTATATTTTCTCTAAAAATAACGTCTATCTCAATCCTATGATTTCATAATTACAATCAAATGAGAAATTTCTTTCTTTAAAACATTATGTTTTTCTTCTTTTTCCACATTCAAGATTTTTGTTTCATTGGCGATGCCTTGGAATTGTTCTTCTATGCAATGGCTATCTTCTTTGTTCTCAAATTGTTTTCTTCCACCAATTCTTCTTTATTTTGGTTGAATTATTCTTGCATATTTGGTGGAGGCTCTTTAATTTATTCCTCGTATGGAGTATATGAGATGTTGATATCATTTTCTTGGTCTTTGAAATTATTTCCTTCATTTTCAGTAACAAGATTTGATTCAGAAAAGTCTTGCAATGTTTCATGATATTCTTCTTCTGAACCATTCATTTTAGCTTTTTGTGTCCACGTGGGAGAGGAGGGTGGGAAGAAACATTTAAAACATCAACAAAAACATGTGAATGCACCTTTGGGATGAACTTTTCTGCAAATGAATCTTCTAACATATCCCAACTAGTAATGGAGTTAGGGACTAATGAACTATACCATTCAAGAGAATCCTCTCATAGAGTTTGTAGGAATCATCTACATGTAACATCCTGTTCAATGAATTTGAAATCATAACATGTACCTTTAAAATTAATCAAGTGTTTCTCTTCATCTTCTGAAGCATCCCCAAAGAGTGTAGAAAAAAATTCAATAGGAATATTGGGCATTTGAAAGTCTATTTATGGTAGATTTAAAGGGGTACTATGAAATCGCCTCCTTCTTTGAGTATTTATACCTTTTGTCGAATATTGCAAAGCCATTGATGGAATTGATGAAGAATATAAAGAAACATTATAACATGAATGAAACCCTTCATTTTTAATTTTTTCAATGGAGTTTCCAGGGAGTTCATTCTCCCGAATATTTGGTGCTTCTCATTTCTTTTTGAAATTACAAAAAAGGTGAGTCATGCTTAAAATAAGAAGCAATTTTCTTGAATCTTCTTCTCAAAACTTTGAGCCATGGAGATTTATGGTTCCTCAAATATCTTGAAAATAAATTGTTCCCCAATATGGTCACCAAAAATGTTGATGCTTGAATCTGTCAGGACTGGAACAACAACCTCATGAGGACATTAGTCCCCCTTTGTTTTTAGATAGGTGGTTCTCCTCTTTGGCTAAAAGATATATCTTTGAATATCTTGGAGTAGGGAGAGTGCTAGACAACAAACCCAAAATCTTTATTGCTTGTATTTAAATGAAAATGGTTTTTCAATAACCCAATATGATCTTTATGTGCAAAAATAGTCTTTTTACAATAGGAAAATATTCAAGGAGGGATTCAACATCGGAATTAAATTGTGATCAACATCACACACAATATTCTTAATCATACATATATGCATCCATGTCTTCTTCATGAAAAAACAAGAGAGAATAATTTGATCATCTCAAATAATTTTAAAATAGTATTGTTATCAAGATCAAAAGAGAATTTGATAGGTCAACCTCAAATATATTATACTAAAACTCAAAGTTACAAGATACAATCAAGATCAACCCCGAATCATTTCTTTGTGGAGTTTTATTCATGAAAGATGTTCTTCATTACAAATGATTTGACAACCATGTATGTGGCTACAAATATTCCATGATCATATAAGAAAATATCTTAGAAGAATACAAGAAGAACACTCAACAACTCAACCTTGTGCCCAACTCTGAGATTGAAGCATACAACTATGAGAAGTTGTGTAGAAGAATATAAAAAAAATGGAGAAGATGGAGATTTCTTTCTTTTGATCAGAAGCTTGATTGTGTATCCATGGTTGTACCTTCTTATTCTTCTGATGTTCTGCCCTGCCCCTTTGACAATACTGATTATTGGGCCTCTTGATGAAGCCTTTATTCTCTTTTTAAGAAGAGTTTTTCTAACTACGTGAGTAGTTAGGGTTTCTTGTTTTCTTATAGATTAATTCTTATGCACTCTATGTTATTATGAGGTTTTAAGGGTTTATTCAAATGTCTTTAAGTTTTGATATTGTTGAGTTGTTAACACATGCATTGGTATAATTTAGACTACCATGTTTATACATGTTTACATGCACTTGTTTCTAGTTCTAATCTTCTATTTCAGCTATATTTTTGGGAGTTTGTGTAGAATTTGGTTTCATTTACAACTCACGGGTTACTTTAATGTGCTCCTAGCTAGGGTAGATTATACTAGAATAACAATAGATTAGTTTTTTTTCAATACATAGTTTTCATATACATATTTTCATTGCATATTCATTCACTATCCACCCTCATCAGTAAATCAGACCGTAACAGACCAAAAACCCCCAAAACAATATCAATGGCAGTCGAGCCAAATTCTAGATGGGACTACTAATCCAAACGGTGAATAGTCTAGTTGGGACTGCGTACTAGGGAGTACCCCTTCTTGTTGTCGGGCGAATTTATACCCGTCAACATTTCTATATCAACTTAAGTTTCATGTGTTACTTGGTTTAAATCCCTAATCAAATTTCTATATATTACTTCCAAGGGAATTAACCATGGTTTTCCTTCTACATGGTCCAAATATTTAATAATTTTTTTCCATTTCCTTTTAACTATATTGTGTCTTTTTCCAAGGATATGGTTGCTTTCATTATTGTACTCCAAGGTCCCTGTATATGTTGTACTAACTTCAAATAAATCAATAACTTCAAACTTTTCCACATTTGAACACCTACAACTTTTGCATGGATGTTGTTCAATAATCCTACTGGTTCCACAAATATTTGATCAACCACTTCCAAATAATTCCTTAACGATGGTTATTCAAGTCTACCTGATCCAGGTGGATATTGGTGGCCACCCACCTATTCCAACTGTGTTAAGCCCTAATATTGGCTCATTACCACTTAATTGGGGCATATTAGATTAGTAATGTTATTTTATTTATGTTGGCTTTAGGCCATTAGTTGTAATTTATATTAGTAATGTTATTTTATTTATGTCGGCTTTAGGCCATTAAACCTCCTAGTCTCCTATATATACCAAGGAGACATTT
>CBVK0101571255.1:0-10657 GCA_900067695.1 Picea abies | reverse complement strand
CCTGGTCCAACTTCCAATGGCTCATTATTATTAATTTCTCAAAAGTGCTAAAAACATGTCTTACAATGCTCAAACTGACAATCCAACTGCTCCAATGGCTTCAGAGCATCCAAAAACCCCTATCTGGGCTCTTTTGGCACCTCAATCGGTCGAAAAACGAAGAAGTTAGGCCTCCTGGAAGTCCCCCCCTTCAAGCTTGCTGTCTCTGCATCTACAAATTGCACCCTTGTCAATTGAACCTAGCACACACACAATAAATAGCATGAAAACCCAACACCGGGCACAACCGTGCCAACGGTGAAAACCATAGGATGGTTAAGGGCGCGCCAGCCCCTAACTGCCTAACACCTGGGCATATAAGGGTCATATGACCGCGCGCTATGGCAAATAGGGACAAACGTGCCAACCGTTCCAACCGCGCACTTAGTTGAGGTCATATGGGGTTAAGCATATAGCCATGGTCTATCTGTTTTCAAACCATATTAAAAAAACATGCACGCACTATATGTTACAACAGTGGTCATATGTTTTAAATGGCGTGCAACCAAGGGCTAGGGCTAAGCCCCGGCCCGATCGCGGCCCAAAACAAACCATAATCAAATTCAAATGCAATTCGTTTCATATACATGTTAAGCAATGCACAATGGCGTGCTGGTTGGCAGCTCCTTTCCAAGCCGTTCCCCTACTCAGATGTTCCCCTACTCAGAGGTCGTGGGGTCGACTCCTGCTAATGAAAAACTTTTAACCCAAAGAACGAGTGACACATTGCACCCACGGATTGGGCCACGTGTCCTCATACCATTATCCACCAAAGGACACTTGTCAAACAATCATTTGACCACACCTGCCAATCAGGATCTGCCATGTCACCACCTGACACATCATCGTATGGTCATACAAACCTGCCACATCAGACTGTACGGACTGTACGGACTATACAGTCAACATCCCTTTTTTGCCTGTTTGACTTTATGAAAAGATTGCAATATCTCTCGCTCCCGATGTCCGTTTGAGATGAAATGAGTTGCGTTGGGTTCGCAACGACGATACCTACGCTCTCATCTGGTTTGAAGCGATTCTGAGCACTTTGCATTTTTGAGCAAAATTTGATCCCCTGATCAAGAATGGACACAAATATTATGAATGTCTAGATAAAAAGAAAGAAGGTGGTGAGACTCATATTGCCGAAGCATAGAGGCAAAATGTTGAGGTAGAGGATGCTGAAGGCAGAAGATCACTGGTGATGAGGAAGGTTCTCTTAACGCCAGAAAAAGAGGCAGAGAATCTAGTGCAAAGGAACAGTCTTTTTCGGACTGCTTGCAAGACCAAAGACAGGGTATGCAAAGTCATCATGGACAATGGTAGCACAGAAAATCTTGTTTCTACAAGGATGGTAGAAAAGATGGAGCTCGATACTATTGAACACCCAAGTCCATACAGGGTTTCGTGGCTACAAAAGGGACATCAACTAAACAATGTTTAGTTGAATTTAAGATAGGAGGATATAACGATAAGATATTGTTTGATGTCATTCTCATGGATGTTTGTCATCTATTGTTGGGTAGACCATGGAAATATGACAAGAATGTGGTTCATGATGGGAGGAAGAACACATACACATTAAAGAAGAATGGGAGAACTCACATGTTGTTGTTGATTAAGGACAAAGAGGTGAAACCTGAAGTAAGAAACACTGTACTTCTCATGAGTGGGAAGGAACTTCTTAAGGAGGTTAAGAAGAAGGAAGATCCACAATTCATTGTGGTCAGGAAACCTAGAATTTTTTTGACCAACACAAGAGTGGATGATTTACCAGAAGAAATCCAGAAGTTGTTGGAAGAATTTGTTGGCATAGTAGTGGACGAACTACCTCGTTCGTTGCCACCTATTAGAAGTATAAGTCATCATATTGATATCATACTTGGAGCTAGTTTACCAAACAAAGAAGTGTACAAACTGACGCCATAGGAGAATGAAGAGGTCAAAAGACAAGTTCAGGATTTGATGGACAAAGAATTGGTAAGAGAAATCTTGAGTCCATGTGTTGTTATGACAGTACTCAGTCCAAAGAAAGATGGAGGCTGGGGAATGTGTACAGACTCAAGAGAAATTAACAAGATTACCATCAGTTACAGATTTCCATTGCCAAGGATGGACGATTTGATGGATTACTTGAATGGAGCGAATTTTTTTTCGAAGATTGATTTGAAAAGTGGATATCACCAAATTCGTATGAGAGAAGGAGACGAATGGAAGACAACATTCAAGACCAATGAAGGGTTGTATGAATGGCTTGTTATGCCATTTGGATTAAAAAACACACTGAGAAATTTCATGAGATTGATGATTGAATTCCTGAAGGATTTCATTGAAAAATTTGTCATTGTGTATCTTGATGACATACTGATTTTTAGTAAAACAGAGGCAGAACATCTGAAACATTTGGCTACAGTGATGAAGAGGCTACAACAAGAGAAGTTGTTGATAAACATGAAGAAATCCTCATTCATGAAGACAAAGCTCATTTATTTGGGGTTTGTTATTTCTGTAGACAAGTTGAAGATGGATCCAGATAAAGTGGAGGTGATTAAGAATTGGCCATCGCCAAAGAGTATCTTTGAAGTTCGAAGTTTTCATGGATTGGCTAGTTTCTACAGAAAATTCATCAGGAATTTCAGTGGAATTAGCGCACCAATGATGGACACAGTGAAGAAGAGATACAAGTCTTTTCATTGGACAGAAGAAGCTGAGAAAAGCTTCAATTTGTTGAAAAGGAAAATCATGGAACAACCAATTTTTGTGTTGCCGGATTTCAAAAATACATTTCAAGTAAAATGTTATGCAAGTGGATTTGCAATAGGGGTAGTCTTGAGCCAAGAAGACAGGCCGATAGCATACTTTAGCGAGAAGCTAAATGAAGACAAAATAAAATACTCCATGTATGACAAGGAGTTTTATGCTATTATTCAGGAATTGAAGAAATGGAGACATTATTTGATTCCTAAGGAGTTTGTCTTATACAGTGACAATCATGCTTTGAAATTTGTGACTCAATAGGAGAAGTTGAATCAAAGACATGTTAAATGGGTTGAATACATGCAGAACTTTACTTTTGTAACTAAGCATATTTTTGGAACTGTTAACAAAGTTGTTGATGCTTTGAGAAAGAATTATTTGCTATTGCAGTAGTTCAAAGTCAAAACTTTGGGTTTTGATAACCTCACAGATATGTACAAAGATGATCCAGATTTTAAGGAGGCGTATGAAGCAGCTGAGAATCCAATTCTCAGGGACATAAGTCAATGGACATAACACATGATCTAGGAAGGATTAGCGTTTAAGGGTAATCAACTTTGTATTCCAAAATTCTCCATGAGGGAGAATTTGTTGAAGGAGAAGAACAGTGGAGGATTGGCCGGTCATTTCTGTCATGACAAGACGTTCTCAAATTTAAATGAGTCATATTTTTGGCCAGGAATGAGAGAAGACATCAAAATATTCGTGGACAGAATGCAGTCTTATATCAACCGTTACCCATACCTAAGAGTTCATGGGATGCAGTAAGCATGGACTTCATATTGGGGCTGCCAAGAACACAAAGAGGGTTCGATTCAATCTTTGTGGTAATAGATAGATTTTCTAAAATGGCACACTTCATACCATGTCAGAAAACCAATGACGCAACTCACATTGTGAATCTGTTTTTCAAAGAAGTCATTCGACTTCACGGCTTACCAAGGAGAATAGTCTCAGATCAAGACACCAAGTTCGTGGGACACTTCTAGAGAACCTTATGGAAAAAGTTGGGAATGAACTTGTCGTTTAGTTCATATTATCATCCATAGATGGATGGACAGACAGAAGTTGTCAACAGAAATTTGGGAGACTTGCTGAGAAGTTTGGTTACTGAACATCACAGTCAGTGGGACAACATTCTTCCACACACAGAATTTTCTTATAATGATTCAATCAACAGAAGCACAGGGCAGATTCCATTTCAAATTGTTTATGGCATGCAGTGAAGGGGAGTTTCTGAATTGAGGGATTCAGAACAGAATGCAACTAGGAGTGCGAGTGCAGAATATTTTGCTGAAGCAATGAGGGAGCTTCACAGCCAGGTGAAGGAGCGATTGCAGAACTCGAGCCAAGAGTAGAAGCGAAGAACAGATCAACACAGGAAACAACTTCAGTTCAAAGTTTGTTATTTTATCCTTGCACACTTGAGAAAGGAAAGGTTCCCAAGAGGGACATATAATAAATTGAAAATGAAGAAAATTGGACCGTGCCGGATCATAAGGAAATTTGGGACAAATGCTTATGAGATCGAATTACCCGATGGGGTCAGAATTTCTCCGATATTCAACATCTCATATTTGTACCCTTATAGAGATGAAGAAGCAGAAGCAGGTAGTGAACAACCAGAGGTTCAGTGGGATAAACAGATGCCAGTTGCAGAGAAGCCATAGATGGAAAGCATACTAGACAAAAGAGTTAGTAAGAGGACCAGGCGAAAGGAATATTTTGAATACTTGGTCAAGTGAAAGGGACATCCAGTTGAAGACGCCAGCTGGGAAAATGAAGCAGATATCCAAAAGCATGGGTAGACCATGCTCATGGACAAGAGCCCATGAAACTTTTTCTAGCGAGGGAGTATGATGCAGGAGCATCGCCAACAACAAGAAAGCACGAAGGCGGAAGACAGTTGGGACAAGTGCCAGCGCATTTCAACACGTTGCAAAAGTGTTTTGAGATGTTTTGAAATAAATCTGTGGATGTTAATGTAATAGTTAAGAGGAAGCACACTTAGATATTGTAAACAGATCTTGAGCGATCCACTCTCATCTGTAGTAGGTGAAGGCATTAATACATAATTAATGTGAGTAGGTAGATTTAAATGCAGATTAGACAGCTTAGAGCGTATTAGGGAAAACCGACTATAGACACCCTCATCTTGTATTTTTGTAACATTAGCATGATCAATCGAGCATAGAGCATAGAGGAGAAGAAATACATTCATCTATTGAGAGAGAGAGAGAGAGAGCAGAGAGTTGTATTTGAAAACACCCATGTACAGAAGTCTTGAATTAATACATGAAGTTTTGATTCAGACTTATGGTGTCATGATATTCTCTGTGTATGCTTGTTGAATCCTACGCTCATAGGGGTTTTACTCTTTCTGTTATGCATTTGTTGTTATTCTATGTGTGAATGATTTCTTGTTGAAAGTTTGAAATCTGAGAGAGAGAGAGTAAGGAATGAGTTTCAATTGTTTCTCAACCTAAATGAGTAAAATTCCTGCAAGGAGTGCAGTGGAGTTTTTCCGCAAGGAGTGTGTTGACGGGTTTAGAGTTAAATCTCTGCAAGCTCAGGAGGGATACAATTATTCTCATTCTTGTAGAAGTGCAAGTTAAGCACAAGAGCCATGCAAGGTGTGCGCAGGCTGAGTGAAGTCTCAGAGTTGCAACCCGAGTGAAATTGTTGAAGGACTGTTGTCGCAAGGAGTGCACAGAGTTGAAGAGGTTCAAATACTATATCGTATTCGAAGAAGTGTCGCAAGGAGTGCGCGCAAGAGTTATCCCTAGAGTACTTGAGGATTTCAAGCAAGCTCAGGAGGGATAGAGTCTTCGAAGTTGTCGAAGAAAATCTCAAGAGGGCTAGTGCCTTGAAGTGTTGGAAGGAGGCGTAGAAAAGTTGTTTTGCAGGTGGACAAGTTTTGTGGAGGAATATCTTGTTCATTTCGTAAGAGTTGTCAAAGAGGAATTGGACAGTCAGAATTCTCCGTGGAGAATTCGTGAAATTCCGAGAGCCGTCAGATCTTGTAGAGGAGCGGGGAAGTCATGGAAAGTATTCTTCAAGTGCAAGCTTAGGAGAAAATCGGACCATAGGATCCAAGTCGACAAGGGCCATTAGATCAATCGTGAATTCTCACTTCGGGGATTCGTGAGTTGAAGGACCGAAAACCTTACATCAAGATTTGTGAAATCACGAAGTGAGAAGTCCCGATAGGGCGAGAAGTTCTGTTGTGGGACCAACATTAATAACGAGTTGGAACTTGGCATTTCGGGTTTCGAAAGTTGGAGAGTCGAGAATTTTTTCTCGAAAGTCCTGAAGTCGCGAGTCACGATAGGGAGTAACGAGGAGTTCAGGATCTCAGCACTTCGGGTGTTGGGATACAAAGGAGACAACATTTTGGGAAGCGAAGTTGCAAAGTGCTAAATCTGGGCACGAGAGACACATGGCAGAACCACAAGGTGGGCCCAGGTGATAGACAGGCTGACCTGTGTCGCCTAGGGAAAGGAGTCAACACTCCGTTGAATTCTCGCATCTTGGGGATTCGTGGAATGAGAGCACGGGAGCTTGACACTGAAACTCACGAAGCGACAAGTAGCGAAAGGTGCTAGCGTTAATCCTAGCCAATGGTCACGCATGGAGGGAACTGACAAGGGGAGGAACCATACCCATGTCGGCACTTCGGGTATCGTGAATTCGAAAGACAAAGAGTTGAGAGACTTGGGAGGATAAATCGTGAAGTCGCGAACTACGAAGTTTCGATATCGCGAGAAATATGACCACATTGTTTGGTCAAGGGGAGATTGGAATTTGATGCTTTGTTCTTGATCACGTGGGCTCAATTCATAAGGACCTATGGAGAAGCACCATTTTATGTGTGTGGGATTCCTCGAAGAGGAATCGAAGAGTCAATCCGACTCAAGGGTAGGAATTAGAACGATCTTGTAGCAGACCTTGACCCGAGGGCCGATAGAGGGTTAGGGGTCTGCATCAAGTGGCCTAATAATATACACATCAAAATCAACATATAAATTAAGTACATCAACATGAACAGAAAAAATGCACCATCTATCTATCTATCTATCTATCTATCTATCTATATATATATATATCATGAGTGAATCAAATAATTGCTATAACATATCTGGTCCAACTGACGGGATAATTTTCATATATATATTAGTAGTGGAGGCCTGGTCTGTAGTAGAATATGATGGATGGTTAGGAGGAAGTGGTTTGTCGACTCTCTAACCAGAAATAAGCAGTGGAGGAATAGGTCTTTCCTGCTTATCTAGGTGAGGTGATAGAGGAGGATGAAGAATAGGTCCTTCCTGCTCATCTAGGTGAGGTGAGACATGAGGAGGAGGACTATGTGATGCATGCTCGTGATCTGGGTGAGGTGTAGGAGGAGGAGGACGATGTGGAGAGGGATCACGACCACCCTCATAAATCGATGGGGTACTGAACGAACAAGCCATACTGTAAGGGGATTTGTTCCTATCATCAGATCCCTCCTCGTTGCTAGTATCCTGGTAGATTTGATGATATGAGGCATAAAATCACACGATATCTCCCTCGAAAGCTCCAAGAGAATAAGATCTTCCTTGATGTCTTACATCATCACAAGGTGGACTCCCACCTAAGTGAAAAGTGCATAGAGTCGGTCGCCCACTCTAACCTGAATCATGTATCTAGCCTACGACGCATGCCATCAAGTATATGCACCCGAGTACACTGACCCACCGCAGCCTTAGGAATCATCTCCTCATCATCATCTACTAGGGGAGGAGGCACGTCACCAATGAAAGTGATAATATTTGCAAAATATATAGTACACAACAATAATTACACATTTTCATTAAACAATTTAATAAAACAAGTTAAAGAACATGTTAGAATTAATTTTATTCTAATTAAGTAAGACAATAAAATGAAACTAGATTAATTTAAATGAAACACTAATATTACCTCTATCATCTGGTGCCTCATCTTGTGTGAAGTGGATGTTCATACATCCTCACCAATCCAAACCCATGTAAGGGCATGACACCATGATGAGCATGTGATCTGCATCACTAGCTAGTAGCCCCAATGCGTCTGGGAAAATCCTGCATAGAAGATTTGGCTGACCCTTTTTGGGCATTATCTCCCCCCACATGTGCATCCACACATGATCCCTCTATTTAGAAAGTTGACAGGCACAAGTCGGCCTTGTCTACATAAACCTCTCAAAAAATAATCAAAACAACTATGAGGAAAAAGGGAAGTTTGACCTCCCACGTATCACAACATGACATATGTCTAGTGCTATACAAAAATTCCACAAAAAAATGGTAGATCATCTAATACACCATGGCCTCTATACCAAGGAATCAACATAATAAAAAACATGGTAACTAATGTTCTTCCCATCACTAGTAAAGTGTTCTATGTTCATCACTAATAGTGAGAGGCAGATAACCTCCTCTCCACCGAAAGAAATGATCTGTAGCTTTCCACGAGACACCTGAAAATTAGTTAGGGAAAGTACATAAACCCCAATATATCGTTTAGAGTACATGAGCTGACTCTTGTTCCAATACCTACTTGGACACATATGAACTGGGGAAAATCCTCCCCTCTCCTAGATATTCGAGTGATAAAGTAAATATCCTCCTCAGTGGGATGGTACCACTGATCTAGATCCACATGGAAAGATTGTTGATGGGCATGCCATCGACGAATTAGATGCACCAAAAACATGGAGTGCCCCTTCATAGATGTAGCCTCTACATAGTACTTAAGGAGGCATAAATTCCTCACGATAAAATTAGTCGTTGCAGTAATAGGGAGAGGGTACAAATCCCTCTCCCTCTCCCTCTCCCTTGTCTCCCATTCTTGTACAACATTATACAGGTCCACCCTCTTCTCCTGCTGCTATTGCTTCTCTCTCCACTCATGTCTCTTCATGATGAACATATGAAATACATCAGCCTCACTCATACATAAAAGACAAAATAAAATCTACTAAATGAGAAATTTATTTATAAATACAGAAAAATAACTTCCTTCAAAAAATAAGCAAATTTAATAACCAATGCACCATAAAAACAATCAAGCACCACCTACGGTGTGTATGTAACTTATGATAACCACCCACAGTGCACCAATGAAAACTAACATATAATATAATTTTTTGTATATTAGGTTCTATGGTGCGTTGTATAACCCTAGTGCACTGGTGTGGTTAGGTAAACCCATGCCCCAATGTGTTACAATTATCCTCTACACCGCTCAATTATCCTCTACACCGCTTAAAATAAAAAAAAAAAAAAATCATAATGCACCGTAAAACAATTTTTTTTAAATTAGCTAACGTGGTGCATATACATTCCTTATATGCTCCAGTGTGTTTAAGTAACATAGAAGCACCACCCCACCATTTTTTTAAAATTGACACACTTCCCCACTGGTGCATTATGACTACCCTACACATTGCTTAAACTAAAAACAAATTAAAATACTAACGCATCCTGAATATATTTTTTTTAAATTAGTTAAGGAGGTACACATACGTTTCTTAAATTGCACCAATGCATTTCGGTAATGACGACACACTGCCCCACAATTTTCTTAAAATTGACAAGTACAAAACTTTGAAATTTTTGATCTAATTGTTTTGGGCGGTGTGTTCAAGTCATTTGAATCGCATCGTTAGTGGTGCACATAGAGAATTTATAGGGAACACTATGAAAAAATGTCATTTTTTTATAGAATTGTGTTTGTAAACTTGAACGCATTGATGCACATGCTTACTAACACATCGCACAAAATAATATATCTAATTCGCGCAATGCATCATGTACTATAACAGACTAGTTCATTAGAGTTACTGAGATGCACCGTCGAGTACATAAATAATTATATGTGGTGCGTCAATAAATGGATGTGCCAGTGCATTCTTGTTTACCTACGCATCACCAAGGAATTTCACATTATATTGCAGTGTGCCATGTAAATTTACAGGGTGCATCGAATGCAGTGCAAGCCAAACTTATTGAACGCATTGTGCATTTTTTTTAAGTGAAAAATTAACTCAATTTTAAATTTTAATCCACCGAAAACTTAAGTTATAAAGAAACAAATATATTACATGAACATTTTGTCATCAGGGAGGCACTGTTGGAATGTAGTAAAAAAAATTAAAATTTCCCACCTTTTGGTAAAATTGTAAAGGCACACAAGCAAAAAGAGATGAAAGGAAGGAAAGAAAGGGAAGCATAAATGCAAAGATGCTTTAGAGAGGAAAAAATTGCATGAGTGCTTTTGATCTCAATACCACTGAAAATGGTAAAAATTAATTTTAGAGATGGTAAATGCTTTTTTTATTAAACCTTGTTCCAGTATGCTCGATGACTAAATACATCAGTGCTACAATATTTATGGAGCACACCAGATAATATTTTTTACAAATAACCCAAACACGGTACGCCCTTTTAGATCACGTGTGCACACTTTGCATCTGGTTACTATGCAGTGTACCGATGTATATATTTTTTGAAGAAAATCCTACAATGGTGTGTAATTTTTTTATTTAACCCTATCACAGTGGGGTCCATTATCCGACGCATCGGTGCATCCGGTGTTACATAGGGAACAGACTACTTTATAAAAAAGAAACCCTAACATGGTGCTCCCTTTGGAGAAATGGTGCACCCTGGTGTGTCAATATACTACAGAGCGCACTAGCATATATTTTTTAAAATAATCCTATAATAGTATGTAAATGTTTTTTTTTAACCATGTCGCAGTGCACTCTATTATTAGTGACACGGGTGTGTCTGGTTTAACAAGTGCATCAGATTATATTTTTTCAAAATAACCTTAT